>PVKZ01002077.1:0-117988 GCA_004027375.1 Macroglossus sobrinus
AATATGCCACCCTAAATTACAATAATAGACGTTCAGGACATGCCACTTAGATGCCAAAATATGCCTCTTTGGTATATTGATTACTTTGAGCTGTGGACATTAACAATCCAGCAAATTCAGGGAGAGGTTTTCTCTGAACTCCCCTTACCTACCTAAAGACAGATTCTCCAAAAGGACTCAATTTTCTTTTGAGGAGTTTCATCACCTAGCAAAGATTGATTCTTATCACTGGACAAAGAGACTAGAAGTGGACATGACACCTAGACAAAATTTGTCACAAACTGTCAGATCTCCCATCTACTCTTCTATGAACCCATTTATAGGCAGGCTCAGGCTTTCGGCTGTCCTGGGCCTTTTGATGAACTGCCCCAGTCCTAGTACTGGTCTCAATTCACTGTTTGGCCTCTTCCATGTACCATGTCCCACATACAATAACTAAACATGGATAGTTTTGTAGCTCCTACCAGTTAGCCCCGGGCCAATCACAGACAGTGTCTGACCTTCGCCTGCATAGGAGTCCCTCTCGAAGGGCTCCAGAGCTAACACACCCAGAGGCTGGCATTAGACCTCAACAAAACACCACTTTATTACCCTCACAAATGGCACACCAAAGGTGGTTTCAACAGGCACACAAGTCTGCTAGGGTGAATCTCACTCTGTGGTGTCAGCCCCCACACAGCAGCTCATATAATATGCATGTGGCCAATCTTCACAGCTTGTCAGTCTGAATGTTAATCTCACCCATTGACATGCTAACAGCAATCAAGGCTCAATTATAACAGAAGAGCACACACAACTCACAGAAAGGATACTCCTGGAGCACCTGCTGCAGATGACCAGGGAGACTGTGCCACTGGATCACACAGATCACTTACTACATAAGCCCCCCAGGCTAAGACTGGCAGATATATCATATCAAGACATAGAAACAAACAGAAAAAGCTGCCAAAATTAGAAAACAAAGAAATATGCCCCAAACAAAAGGATACTCTAGAAAAAGAACAAAATGAAATGGTAACAAGGAACCCACCAGAAATAGAGCTCAAAGCATTGGTTATGAGGATACTCATTGAATTTAAGGGAAGAATATATGATCTCAGTGAATAATTCAACAAAGAGATTGTAATAATAAAAAAAGATACCATAAAAAAGAACCAGTCATAAATGAAGAATATACTATCTGAAATTAAGACTATACTGGAAGAAATCAACAGTAAATTATATGAAACAGAGGATTGAATCAGTGATTTAGAAGACAAGGTAGCAGAAAACACCCAATCAGAACAACAACTAAGAAAGAGAATTAAAAAATGAGGGTGGTTTAAGGGACCTCTGGATAACATCAAGCATAACAGCATTCACATTGTAGGGTACCAGAAGGAGAAAAGAGAAAGCAAGGGTTTAAGAACTTACTTGAGGAAATAATGACTGAAACCTTTCTTAACCTGGTGAAGGAAATAGATATACAAGGTCAAGAAGCTTGAGTCCCCAAACAGGTAAACCCAAACAGACCCAAACCAAGACACATAATTAAAATAGCAATGGTTAAAGATGAAAAAAGAATCTAAAAGCAACAAGAGAAAGCAGTTTGTTACCTACATTGAAGCCCCTATAAAACTGTCGGCTGATTTCTCAAAAGAAACTTTGCAGGCTAGAATGGAATAACATGAAATATTCAAAGTAATAAAGAGTAAAGAGCTATGGTTAAGACTACTCTACTCAACAAGGCTATCAATTAAAAATTAAAAGAGAGATAAGGAAAAACTAAAGGAGTTCATCACCACCAACCTAGTATTACAGAAAATGTTGGAGGGATTTCTTTAAGAAAAAATAAAAATAAAAAGATAAAAACTGTGATTAGTAAAATGGCAATAACTACATATCTATCAACAATTACTTTAAATATAAATGAATTAAATGCTCCAATAAAAAATAGGGCCACTGAATGGATAAGAAAATAAGACCTTTACATATGCTGTCAAGAGACTCACTTCAGATAGAAATAGATATCCAAACTGAAAGTAAAGGGATGGAAAAAGATGCTTCATAAAAATGGAAACAAACAAACAAAATAAAGCTGGGGTACTATTACTTATACCAGTCAAAATAGACTTTAAAACAAAGGCTATTAACAAGGGACAAAGAAGGACCTAGTTATCTCACTTCTGGATATTTATCTGAAGAAACTCAAAGCACTACTTCGAAGGGACATGAAAATTCATGTAGTCACTGCAGCATTATTTACAATAGTCAAGATATGGAGGTTACCTGGGTGTCCATCAATGAATGGATAAAGAAGAGATGGTACATATATACAAGTAAATATTACTAAGCCATAAAAAGAATAAAATTTTGCCATCTGTGACAACATAAATGGACCTAGAGGGTATTGTACTGAGTGGAGTAAGTCAGATAGAGAAAGACAAATGCCATATAATTTCACTTCATGTGGAATCTAAAGAACAAAATAAATAAATAAAACAGAAACCAACTCATACATGTAGAGAATATTTAGATGGTTGTGGATAGGAAGGGGATTGGGAATGAGTGAAAAAAGGAAAGGATTAAGAAGCACAAATTGGTAGTTAAAAATAGTTATGGGGATCTAAGGTGTAGCATAGGGAATATAGTCAATAATATTGTAATAACTAGGTATGGTGTCAGATGAGTACTAGATGCATCAAGGTGGTCACTGTGAGTTCTATAAATGCCTAATCACTATGTTATACACATGAAACTAAGATAATATCATATGCCATTAAAAATAAAAAAATATTTTAAAATAAATAAAATAAAATCTTGAAAAAAAATGTTGTAATAATAACTACGCATGTGCCAGATGAGTACTAGACTTATTGGAGTAACCACTTGTAGATATAGTAATGTCTAATCACTATATTGTATACCCGAAACTAACATAATATTGTATGCCAACTATATTTGAAAAATAGTTTTTAAAATGTAAACAATCTCAAGTTATGGTAATATAAAAATATAAAATAAATAAAAAGAATAAGTGTTCTCTGTAAGGAAGATTGAATTAAGAAGTCCAATGAGAAAAGACGTTTTCGCTTCTGGATACTTACCTGTATTTTACATAACATTAGTGAGACTGGGGATTTTCATCAAATGGCATTTTATTAAAAACTGTAGTTGCCAAGACATTAGATTGCACACATACACAAAAATGTTGGCTTGTGTTAGATGAAAACATGGCAAAATAAAATAAATAAAATAAAATTATTTAGTATCCATATCAATGAATATTAAGAAAGAAAAAATTGTGTTTTCATACCTGAATCTTTATGACTTTTCATCTGCTTTCAGTTTTCAGTATTCAGACTTCAATGATGAGATTATTTTTCATTTAAGGATGCTCAGTGCTCCACTCCCTCTCTTCTATCTCCCCCTCACACCACATGCATACAGAAATGAGGTCATGTGAACAGAGAGATAGCCCTCAAAAAAAAAGAAAAAAGAAAACTCTATTGTTCTTTTCTGTGTGACAGCCTGCTAAAATGTAATAAGGAAAGAGTTAATTAAAAAACCTGAAAACCAGACAAAGGAAGTCTATACCTTAGTAATATTTAACTAAAGCAAAAAGGCCTAGTTCCTGGAACCCTTAACCACCACCTGTTAATCATGAAATTTGTAACAATGTAACAATGAACTAATACTCTAACTGCCAATTTTAGCTTGTGTCGCCCTGCTTGCTTGCATGACATGAGAAACAATCAATTGTATATAAGCTAGACATGATTCTTGTTTGGAGCTGTGCCTAGCAAGGACAACTGCCAGCTAATAAACAGCCTTTGAGAGCATACTTGGTTTGGTCTATTCAATATTGGCCACAACACATGGAGCCCTTGAAATTTGGGCAGGGGCAAAACTACCTGTAATGGAATGTTAGGGGTATGTTCAGTTATATTCAATAATTTTCTTCATGTCAACAGGTTAATAAAGCAGTGAAATCAAGATGGCCAAATGTCAAATATTTTCTGATAGATGTACACCATACATATCAAACTACACTCATTCTCACACAGACAATACTGATCTTTTCAAAAAATTATTTATTTTAGTTTCAAGTATACACTACATTGGTTAAACATCTATATAGTTTGTAAAACAATCTCCCCAATTGATCCCTCCCTCCCCTGACCCTCCACCTAGCCAACATATTAATGCTAACTGCATTTTCCATGCTGTACTCCCTATTCCTGTGACCATCCATCAGCTACTAATTTGTACTTCTTTACCCTTCACCACATTCTTCCAACTCTCAAACCCACTCCCTAGAGAATCATCTTTTATGGGTCATTTCACGATGTCTTCTGACTAATTCTCACAATATCCTCCCCAACCATACATACATACATTTAAACGTCAAAGTAGAAGTGTGTTGCTGAGCAACATATTAGAATTTCTTACCCTCCAACCTTCCTGAATTTTCAAACTAAACTTTGGATTTTTACTTTTAAGTCTTTAAATGAAATCACAACCAGACTAGGTCCGCTAACATAGCACAATTGATAGATTGTTATAGTTCCATTTGGATTCCAAAGTTTTGATACAAAACTCTATAAGAAAGGGGGCTATATTAAGTTATCTAAAAATTGGTTTATTTTGATAGCACTCCCATGATTATGTGAGTGTACTGAAACAGAGCAATAACAAAAACACCTATTATTGCTGATAATGTTGGCATTTGGGGTAGAGAAGACTGATTTAGAAACTAAATTCTGCAGCAAAAGCAGAGAAAATGACAATGGGAGTTGATAGGAACAGGGGAAGAAGGAACAAGAGAAGATCGTATATTAGGAAGGTTTGAGTACCAGAGTAATGATGCTCCAGGGAGGACCTGTAAGCCTACCAGAAGGAAAAAAAATCTTTAAAACAGTTTATTTATACTGTAGATTTCAAGAATATGATCATAGAACATATGTTTGGCTGAATCACCAGATATTAGAGATGGGCAGACATAGTGGGTCTCAAGTCTTTCTGGGAGAGTAGAAGAAGTGTCTTCGTGGTTACATCAAGAGAAAAGCAAGTTAATGCTAGATGGGAAGGCATTGTTTCTAGGATCAGCTTGTCAACCTACACCAAAGTTGTGGCTACACAAATTTTGAATAAGGTAAGGCAAAGAAGAACCTTTTCTTAGCTTTGTCTGTTGAAAAAACCTGGGATCAATGACACCCTAGTAATAATGAGGAGAATAGTCCTATATCTTAGTTTTTTAATGCAGATCCCCACTAGAAGGAACAAAGGCTACTGGAAGAATTTGCTACTACCAGAAGGGCAGAAGGAGGAAATGTATGAGATGAGCCTAGAACATCTTTCTGTACCAGAAGAATGTAAGAAAGTGCTCAAAAGATGACAGTGTGCTCAAAGGACTCAGGATTTACAAATAAATCTTGGAAACATTGAGCATTAAAATGAATAAGGAACAATTAAGGAATATAATCTAATGGATAAAATAAGAATACTTGAGTTCATACTGATTAGAACAACAACAAAAAAACTGAGAAAGATGAAGAAAGTAAAAAGAAAAAGTAAACGAGGAGAAAGATTTTCTTATAGTAGCATGCCAATTAATAAGTTTGGGAGAAATGATAGAGTCATCATCACTATCCTGCAATGATTGATTCAGGTAAAAGTTCATCAATCAGTGCTAAAGCTATGGGTGATGGTTTGATGAGGAATATGATATTTATGTAGTCTTGAAGTAGGTCCTCACATATTTCTTATGAATATTGACCACAAAGAAACTGAGCAGACAAAAATCTTTCCCCAAATGATTAAATTAACATCTTCATAATGGGGACACTGACATGTCCTTCTTGATGATATGAACTGAGGACACAGCAACACTCCTGTGGCGTTCTGGGCAAAAATGTATCATCATGAATCTAATTGAGAGGAGACATTAGTCAAACTAAAATTGAAACACATTTACAAATCAACTGTCACAGACTCTTCAAAAATAATAATGTTGTGTAAGACAAAGAAAAGTTGAGAAACTGTTGCAAATTAAAGGAGACTTAAGAGACAGGGTATTTAAATGAAATTTGTCATTGTTGGAGTGGTCCTGCACTTGAAAAAATGAAACAAATGAGGCACTTAGAAAAAGTGCCCCAATAATGGAGCATATAATGAAATGAGTATGGATGGTATATGAGGTAATGATTTTGTATCAATTTAAAATTTCCTAAGTTTGACGAATTTACTGTGCTTACATAAGGTTGTGCCCTTGGAAAATATGCTAAAATATGTTTGGGTACAGGAATATATGTTGCCAAGTACTCTTAAATGGTTTGTGCTGAGAAGTCCAACAATAATCTAATGAGTTTTGCTTTATAGGTTACTATCTTCTTATTTCTGTCTGCCCTGGGAATTCTGTTTTTGTAGTTGACTTTTGATAATTTTAATACAATGTGTCTTAGTGAAGGCCTTTTTGGGTTGAGATAATTGGGTGTTATGTTGACTTCTTGAATTGCAACCTCTAGCTCATTCCTTAGATTTGGGAAATTCTCATCTGAAAATGCTTTTTTAATCCCTGCTTCTTTTCTTCCCCTTCAAGAATACCCATTAATCTCATGTCCTGATGGTATCAGCTAGTTTTTGAATTTCTCTTTTATTATTTTTTATTCTTCAGTTTCTCTCTTCTTCTTTCTAATTTATTTCTGGATTTCTGTCTTTAATATATCTGATCCTTTCCTCCATTTGGTCAACTCTATTTCCCAAGCTTGCTATGTCATTTTTCAATTCTTGCAGTGTGTTTTTTATCCCCAGATCTATTTTGTTCTTTTTGAGGGTTTTAGTCTCTTTGCTCTGTTCATCTAGTTGTTTTTTCAATTCCTGAAATTATTGATATGACTCATTTTGGAACTCACTGAGTTTTTTCAGAAGTACCTTTCTAAATTCTCTAACATTTAAGTTGCATATTTTTATGTCTTTAAGCTTCTTTTCTGGAGATTTTTCTCTTTCTTTCTGAGAAGGCTTGTCATCTTGGTTGTTCATGGTGTTTAATGGACTATTTCTCTGCCTGGGCATTAAAAAAATGCATTTTTGTTTGTTTGTTTAGAAAGATTTATTATATAAAGATCTCTCTTTAGCCTGCTGCAAAGAAAGCACTTTTCTTTTGTTTTTCAGTAGGTGATGTCTAATCTTCTTGGAAACCTCCTTTATATAAAGCCTTAATAATACCTTTCTTTTCTTATAGATATTTAATCATGCTTCCTACCCTCAGTTTCACTCTCTGTCAGTGTTAATAACAATTTCAGTTGCATTTTCTCAGATTCTCCTGGGGCTCTGTGGTGTTTGATCTCAGAGTGTATGGGGGAGGGACCATCTGGGTTGCAAGGCTGGGGCTGTGGCTCAGCCTCAGTTTTGCAACCATGTCTGGTAAGAATCAACTGTTGTTTTTCTGCCTTTCTCTTTCTCTGCTTTCTGCCCTGATGACTGGGCCCAGCTGCTAGCTGCATGGAACTCATAACAATCCCAGGCAGGGCTGTTCAGGAAACTAGCCTCACCTTCTCCCTTTCCCCTCTTTCTTTGTCAGCTGCAAGAGGCAGCTTCTTTATTTCTCCCAGTCCACCACCTGACACCCTGGTTTCGGACCTGTGGTAGCTCTTATGTGCAGATCTTACACTCAGATGTGCTGGTGTGCAGTTTGGGTGTTTTTAATTGAGTTTTAGATGTTCAGCTTATTGTTGTTTCAAGGGGAGAGATCTGGATATGTCTCTCATTCTGCCATGTTTCTGATGTCACTCCAAGGATCATCTTTGAATTATTTTTCTTGGTTGTATTGTTTGTGAATAATAATTATTATTTACTTTCCAATCATTTAAACCTTTTGTTTTTATTTTGTCTTACACTCTTCTTGTTTACATTAGTTTACTGCTGGAGGTAAATTATAATACATTAATATAATATAACTTCATACAGCTACTAAAAATGATGTGCTAAACATTGAAGATATAGAGGTGAATAAGACACAGTTCCAAACATGAAGAAATGCACAGCTTTGTAGGGCTGACAGAAAGCAGAATAACTTTGGTGAATTAAAAAAATATATTTAACAATATAATTCAATTTTTAAAAATTAAACATACAAATACATTCACATAAAAGACAGAAAAAATGCTAGAAACACATACAAATAAATGTTAAGAGATTTGTTTTTTAAGTAGTGGTATCTGTTCTGATTTTTATTTTAACCTTATTTGTTTGCATTTTTAAATATTTTCTGCTAGAAACACCCATTTTCTTTTAAAGTAAGGAGAAAAAATTGTAAAACTTATCTTGAAATCAAATACTTCTAGAGCTCAAATATTTGTCTGATCCCTTGCTAGTTACTGCAAGGAGTTAGCCTTTTGTAAAGAAAGAATTAAGAAACCAATAATTATAACACAGTGTGATAGGACCACAACAATGGTAAAAGTAGGCACTCTTGAGAGATATGTTATATCTTGGAGCTTGCTAAGGTGGCAGCATGGAGGGTCACAGATTAAACTAATTTTTAAAGATTATAAAACATATCTTACTATACCATCTTGATAATAATAAATTCAGCAAAAGCATGGTAATATTTTTGGAAAGCATTGCCCAATATACAGTAATGTGAGTCAGAAATGCTAACTACATATATAATGTAAAATTTTTTAGTAGACACAGTGAAAAAGTAAAAAGGAACAAGTAAAATATATTAAATACTATGTTTTATTTAATTCAATGTATCTAAAATATTATCATTTCAAAAGTAATTGACATTATATTTTACATTACCTAGATATTTTACATTCTTTTTTTAAAATTTAGTGTGTATTTTCCACTTATAGCACAACTCAAGTTGGATTGCTCATATTTCAAGCACTCTAAAATCACATGTGCTATCGGCTACCATACTGGACAGCAGAATTCTAAGAATTAGTGAATTTTAATAAACAGAAGGAAATATATAAAATGTGAAAAGTGTTCACGAATTAAAGCAGTTCCCTAACTCACACTCAAAATTTGTATGCAAATTTTTATTCATTTTTGTGAGACTATACTTAGACACTAGAATATTGTCACTATATATGGTTACTTAAATTTTTTCTGATAAAGTGCTAATATTTCATATTCTCCTGCAGTCCTTTTTCTTTCTTATATCTAATGACTAATACATATTTTTCTGTGAATGACATAAGATTGTCTTCTACCCAAATCATTAACTCATAAAATGAGTGTGTTAAGACTTAAGAGGAAATAATCTGACTTTCTACCAATGGAGGTTTTCTTCATTACTTCCTCCATGCAGAAAGCTATATTTAATTTTTCCAAATCTGTGAGCATATTTTCATAACACTGTAAACCCCTCAAATTTCAATAAATCATTTTGGGATTCACTGGTGAGAGAGGTCCTTTTCCACAAGAAAATCAACTTCAAAAGGTTGGTAATATATATTTAAAAAGATATCAAGGATAAATATACTTTGAAAACAGAATGTGTAGCAATAAAAAGATAAAACAAATATTTTAAAAGAGATTATGATATACATATTTTCAACCAGGGAAATGATCATAAACAAGGTAAAATTTACATTTTAAAGGAAATTCAGATGTACTTTTGAAAAGACAGAGAGTCACAGTATCTTTCAAGAGAAAAAAAAAGAAAGAGGAGCATTTAACAAAGAATTTTTAGTTGGGCTTTAGACTCTTAGTGTAATTGATATAATGTTATTTTGATTATGAGGGAACTTTGTTCACATCAGGAGTTCTAAATATATCTGTTAGGGCAATTGTACAGTTCAAATATTCTATATGCACACTATATTTTTATTTGCTAGATCTGTAATTAGTGAGCACAATGAGTTTATATCTTCCAATATGGATAAAGATGGACTATTTAAAACTTGGTTGGCAAAATCTGAGTAGTTACCTGGGAAAAAGTTGATTCCACATCATATAGCAAGATGAATTCTAAATGGTGTTTGAGATTTATGAAAACAAAATTTAGACTTCTTAAAAAACACAAGTAAAAATATTTTTTAAAGATAACTTTGGAATGGGGAGGGTCATTTTTGTGACTCAAAAATCCATCATTTAAAAGAAAATATTGTTAAAAATTGATTTCATGAAAGCTTCTGAAAAGTGGTAAGAGTGTAAATAATTTTTCTTTAGTATATTTACACTTTTTTACTTTCCAAATTTACTGCAATAAATATGTATTATTTAAATAATCATATAATAAAACAAAACAAACCTTCTGTATGACAAAGTAAAAATTCATAAGCAAACTGAAAAACAGATTTTGGACTGAGAAAGAATTGCTATTCATATCACAAAAGGGATAATTTCCTTGTGTCACTCAGTATACACTTGACTATGATGTATAAAAATCTCAATGTCTTAAACAACAAAAGCTTATTTTTAGCACTTGATTTTTGTTTTTTATTGGTTGGCTGATGGCTCTTGTCTTCAATATTCTCAATATCGGATTTAGGATGACAAAGTAGTAAATATGGTAGAAAGAAGTAGAAAATATTTTTCCTCTGCCCATCTTAGGTTCATTGAAAAAAAAAAACAAAATAAAAACAAACAGAAGTTTATTAATGTGTGCATCATGCATACATATGGGGATATTTAATGATGAGTAACGTAAAGGGGTAATTAGCACTTCAGCTTATATAGCATCTTAGTAAAGAAAAATAAATTTGTAGAGCATTGACAAGACTAAGAAAAAGGGTTTTAGGTTTATAAGGGCAGCAAACTGTAAGTAGGTAAATATATAGGGGAAACTAATAAACTAATAGAGTTTATTTGTGCAGCTCCATCTCAGCACCAACTTTCTACTTTTTTACGGCCATAAAATTTCCCCAGGAGAGAGGATTATGACAATCTTTATTTCTCAAAAGTTTCTGCTTTTAGCTAGATAAAAAAAAAAAAAAGCTCTGATAAGGCTTCTTTTTGCATCTGTTGATTCTCATTTGTTGCCAACTCAAAATAATCTTTATGCCAAAGTGACATATTTTGAGGTGGATATTTTGATCCTCAGCATTAGCTGCTATCTAGAATATTGTCAGTTGCTGTTTCAGGAGGAAAGTGAGCTATAGAGAATCATGCATTTGTCTTTAAAATTCCAAGTGAGAAGTGACATGCATCAAGTCACTCACATTTTAGAGGGAGAAAGAAGTCACATATAACATCAGCAGAGCAGAAAAACATGCTCAGGACATATACTTGTAAATGGAGAAAAAACATGTTTGAAAAAAATTGATTACTACACTCCTATATATAAATATATGTGTGTGTGTGTATATATATACATATATATATATATGTATATATATACACATACATATGTATATATAAAGGGAACCTACAGATCAATTAGAAATATCAAAGATTTAACAGAAAATTTTGTAAAAAATATGAAAAGAAAGTTTATAAAAGGGAAATACAAATTACTCTTTAATACATCAAATGTGGAATATAAAAAAAGATGCCCAAACTCACTCATAAGAACAAAATTGTACATTAAAGCTACATGATTATGAAGCAAGATTGGTCATCAGATTACCAACTAATAAATAAGTAATAAAGATGAGTAATGGATATGTGGGAATTCAGTATAATATTCATTTTGCTTTTACAGTATTGCTGAAATATTATATTCTACCATATTGCTGAAATATTCTACAATAAAAAAGAAAAGGAGGGAGATTGGGAAAAAAATGGTATAGATGGTAGAGGCTCTGTTCATCCCTCTGGCGACCAAATCAAAGTTGTGATGGAAACAAGGAGCAGCAGCAAGGAAAAATTGCCTGGGATGAACAAGCCATACAACTAGAAATCATCCTGCAAAAGCAGAAGGTAAAATGGGGTGAGGACGTGGGATTGCCTGGTCTTGAGTGGCTGAGTGAGACAAAGGCTGCAGCAGCAGCAGATGGCTCTTAAAGAGGCTGCATCTTCAGTGAGTCAGGTGCTCCTTGCTGAGCAGCACCTAGTTTCATGCTGGAGGCAGCTGGCCTGGGTTTCTGGTATGGCTTTTTGAGTCAACTATAAGCACAGCATCTGTGGATTGCTTGCTGAATTTTAATAGGCGGTCCCAGAGGGGTAGAGGCTTGGGCTAAATTTGGCCTGCAGCTGAACCCCTCTCAGGACTGTGCCACTGGACACCTACTTCACAAATCCACACTAATAAGACCTGGAGACTTAGGAGCTTTGCTTATTACATAGAAACAGACACAGAATGACAGCCAAAATGGGAAGATAAAGAAGCAAAAACCATGTGAGAGAACAGAACAGAGATTCAGATATAATAAAATCAAGTAATCTAACAGATGCAGAGTCCAAAACACTAATTATAAAGATGCTCAATGAACTTAGGGGGAGTATAGATAAATTCAGTGAAAACTTCAACAAAAAAATAAAAAAACATAAAAATGGAAATGCAAATTATAAAAGGAAATCAGTCTGAGATGAAGAACACATAATCTGAGATGAGAAGTATATTAAATGGAATAAATGAAGAAATAAACAAAGTAAATAAAGGAAAGGATCAAATGCCCCACCTAGAGGACAGGAAAGCCAAGGATACAGAATCAGAACAGCAAGAGATAAGATATCAAGACTATAAAAATAATTTAAGGAGCATGTGGGGCACTATCAAGGATCCAAATATCCATCTGATCAGCGTAACTGAAGAAAATCAAGATGTTGAACAGCTGTTTGAAGAAATGGGAAAATGTCTCTAACCTGGTGAAGGAAATAGACATAAAGCCCCAGGAAGCTCAGAGAATTCCAAAAATCAGGAATCCAAAGAGGCCCACACCAAGACACATCATAATTAAAATGCCAAAAGTTAAATACAAAGAAAGAATATTAAAAGCAATAAGAGAAAAACAGATAGTTACTTATAAGGGAACACCCATAAGACTGGCAGCAGATAGAAGGGCTTGGCACAAAATATTTGATAGGATGAAGACCCGGGATCTACAACCAAGAATAATTTATCCATCAAAGTTATCACTTAGAGTTGAAGGCCAGAGAAAGAGCTTCCCAGACAAAAATAAAATAAACGAATTTATCACCACCAAGCCAGTATTACAGGAAATGTTAAAGGAACTTATTTAAGAAGAACAAACATGTATCCAAAACAGGAATAAAGAATGGTAACAATGGTAACAAGACACACAAAGACTAAAAGGAAGGGGATGGAAAAAGATATTGCTCTGATGGACCTAGAAGGTATTTAAGCCAGACAGAGAAAGATAAACACTGATCAAAAACAGACCCACAAATATAGTGGAGAATTTGGTGATGGATAGAGGAGAGGAGGGTGTGGGGGCTGGGAGAATAAGGTGAAGGGTTAAAGAAGTACAAATTAGTAGCTGATGGATGGTTATGGGGATGGGGAGCACAGCATAGGGAAAGCAGTTAGCAGTTAATACATTAGATAGGTGGAGGGTCAAGGGAGGGAGTTCATTTTACGAACTATAGATGTCTAACCAATGTACTGTATACATGAAACTAATTAAAATAAAGAAATTTTAAAAAGAAAAGGAAAAATTATACGTATTAACTCACACAAGAAGAAATAGAAAATCTGGATAATCCTATATCTATTAATGAAATTTAATCACTAAACAATAACCTTCCAAAATAGAAAGTACCAAGAACAGATGAGGTCACTGGGGAATTATATCAAACATTTAAGAAGGAAATCGTACCAATTATCTACAATCTCTTTTAAAAGATTGAAGCAGAAGGAATACTTACTCATTCCATGAGGCTAACATTAACACCAAAACCAGACAAAAATATTACAAGAGAAAATCACATATCAATATCTCTCATGAACATACATGCAAAAATTTTCAACTAAATATTAGCAATTTGAATTCTACAATGTATGAAAAGAATCATACATCATGTCCAAGTGAAATTTACTCCAGATTTGCAAGGCTAGTTCAACATTTGAAAATCAATTAATGTAACCCATCACATTAACAAGCTAAAGAATAACAATCACATGACCATATCAATAGATGCAGAAAAAGAATGACAAAATCCAACTCATTTATGATAAAAAAAAACCTTCAGTAAATTTAAAGTAGAGGAGAATGTCCTCAACTTGATAAAGCACATCTACCAAAAGACCCACAGCTAACACCATATTTAATGACAAGAAGGAGGCTTCCAGCTAAGATCAGAAGCAAGGTAAGGATGACCTCCCCAATATTATATTGGAAGTACTAATTAATGCAATGAGACAAGAAAAGGAAATAAAGTTATGCAGAAGGAAGGAAGATCTACATTGAAATATCACTGTCATCCAAAATCCATAGTTTACATTAGGGTTCACTCTTGGTGTACAGTCTATGCGTATCACATATAATGGTTTCCTACCAACAATGAATGATAGTTCCACATTCTTCTCAGCATTTAATGTTGTCAGTGTTCTGGATTTTGGTCATTCCAATAGGTGTAATAGTAGAATCTCATTTTAATTTGCAATTCCCTGATGATGTGTGATGTGGAAAACATCTTTTCATATGCTTATCTGCCATCTGTATATCTTCTTTGGTAAGGTGTTCATTCAGATATTTTGCCTTTTTTTTTCAATGGTTGTTCATTTGTTACTGAGTTTTAAGAATTCTTTGCATGTGTTGGATCCAAGTCATTAATCAGATATGTGTTTTGCAAATATTTCCTCCCAGTCAAGACTTGTTTTCCCATTCTCTTAAAGTTATCTTTTAGAGCAGAAGTTTTTAATTTTAATAAAGTCCAATTTAGCAATTACTTTTTTCATGAATTCGGCTTTTGCTGTTGCCATTTTTACTTTTGAAGAGTTATTATTTTCTACTGTGTAACTTCTGAATTAGAGACAAAAATCATGTACCTGAGGCTTCTGTAGCTCCACCTGGGGTGAAAACAGCACTTTCAGTGGACCATCGTCCCTGCAGCTCCAGCTGGGCTGCCAAGCAATCTATTGGGTGTTTATCCTGGTTTAGGCGGTATTGTCAAGGTTCATTCTTCTGCGCAGTGGACTTGGGGAGACTCAAAGCTGTTTGAGATGAAGGAGAAGCTGGAATATGAAAAGAGAGAAAGGTAATACAGGCTTCTTAAACCTAAGATTCTTCATGAAGCTAAAGTTCACAGATAACCCACTCTGGTATGTTGGGCGATGGTCTGTGTGGCGCTAGCCATTGATTCTGGTGACAAAAATCAGGGCAAGAGTTTCACTTTTTAATTTGTCTGGACAATCTTATTTATTTATTTATTTTTTATTCCAAGTGGGATCAGATTGGGAGTGGCAGCTCCAAAGATTTATTTGACCATTCAACCTTCTCTGACTCAAGAAATTGGGTCGCATTTTCCATGAGCCTTTGGCTAGTAGAACATTCTTTAAAGGGTCCTGAAAAATTCCTTAATGTTATTCGCCTGGGATTCGATTTGGCCAGTGGGAGAAAGAACAATTGTGCTGAAGATACTAAAATTGTGCTTCTGATTCAATAATTATACCAGACGCGTTTAGAAAGGAAGTTACTTGGTCGTAATCTGAATGAAGCTTTAGACAGAATTCATCCTCAAAGATGACAACTCCTATTGACTACAAAATTACTATGTAAAACGCTTCGCATTTAACCCCTCCCCCACACCAAGGTCTTGGGGACAAAGCTCAATGATAGATCGCTTGCTTCCCATGTGTGAGGCCCTAGGTTCAATCCCCGGTATCTCCGTGGGAGTCTTTTCTTCCCTAACCGTTCTTATAGATACAGCAAAAAAACTAGTGATTGCCAGATGGAAGGCAGTGTGGGAGGCCTGGGTGAAAAAGTTGAAAGGATTAATACGTACAAATTAGTAAATACAAAATAGTCACGGATAATGAAATAGGGCATAGGGAATATACTGTAGCTGATATACAATATATTAGATTCAGGTGTACAACATAGTGATTACACATTTATATAACTTATGAAGTGATCCCTTGATAAATCCAGTACCCATCGGACACCATGCATAGTTATTACAATACTACTAACTATATTTCCTGTGCTATACTCTACATCCCCATGACTATTTTGTAAATGCCAGTTTGTACCACTCAATCTCCTCTCCCCTTCATTCAACCTCCCAATCTGACAACCACCAAAATGCTCTGTGTATCTATGAACTTGTTTCTGTTGTTTGCTTGTTTATCCGGTTCTCTAGATTTCACATATGACTTTTGTTGTTCTCTTTCTGACTTATTCCACTCATTACAATACATTCTAGGTCCATCCATCTTGCTGATGGCAAGATTTCATTTTTTTTATGTCTGAATAATATTCTATTGTGTTTATATATACCACCTCTTTATCCATTCATATCATTTATCCTGTAGATGGACATTCAGGTTGCCTCCATATCTTGGCTGTAGTAAATATTGCTGCAATGAATATATGGATTCACATGTCCCTTTAAAATAGTGTTTTGTGTTTCTTCAAATAAATACCCAGAAGTGGATCCTTTTTGTCTCTTGCTTTTTTTTCTGTATCAGTATTGCTACCTCAGCTTTTTTATTGGGGGTGGAGAGTGTTTCCAATTACATGAAACATCTTTTCATCCCTTTATTTTCAGTTTGTGTGTGTCTTGTAATCTGAAATGAGCCTTTCATAGGCAGCATGTGCAAAAGTCTTGTTTTCTTATTCATTCAGCCATCATATGTATTTTTGTTTTCTATATATATTTTATTTTATTGGTTTATTGTTTTTCCCCTTTCTCCCCATCCCCACTAACAATATATTACAAATGATCTTTAAGACAAAGTACAGAGATAAAATAAGATCTTTTTAATGATTATATAGTGTTTTGTCATATAGATAATCCAGCTCACCTAATTCTGTGTATGAGGCAAATTACATAATTGTATTTTTAATGTTAAAGCTGCCTTGCCTTCCTGGGGTAAACCCCAATAGGTCAAAAATAGCATTCCTTTTATAAGTTGCTGGATTCAATCTGCTAGGATTCTGTTAAGGATTTTAAATCTATGTTCATATGGTCTTTGTCAGGTTTTAACAACAGGTTATGGTAGCCTTATAATGACTTGTGAAGTATTCTCTCTACTCTATTTCCTAAAATAATTTGTGTATGATTGGTATTATTTCTTCCTAAATAGTTGATAAAAAATTACTTATAAAATTATTTGAGGCAGAATGTTCTTGTATGTATTTGACAGAAAGGGTGATTTTCAGATTTTCTGTTTCTTCTTGTATTACTTCTATTAAGTAAGCTGCATTTTTCAAGAAATATGGTTATTTACCAAAATTGCTCAATTTTATGAATTTACATTGTTTATATATTTCATAACCATCCTTTTAATGTCTAGAATCATACACATACACATCCAGTCTGTTGAAGGAAATGGCTTTGTTAATATTCCTTATTGTGTGTTTTTAAAAATGTTGTTGTTTATTTATTTTTAAATTAAATTTATTGGAGTGACATTGGTTAATAAATCATATAGGTTTCAAGTGTACAATTTAATAATATATCACACGTATATTGCATTGTGTGCTTACCACCTGAAGGTAAATTTCCTTTCGTCACCATATATTTGACTCACTTTACCCATATGTACTTCCCCTCTCCTGCCCTTCCCTCTGGTAACCATTAAATTATTGTCCATATTTATGTAACTCTATTTGTCATGTTCTTTTGTTGCTTTCATTTTTATATCCCACATATGAATGAAATAATATGGTTCTCAATTTTTTTCATCTGACTTATTTTGCTTAGCATGATAATCTTAGGATCAATTTATGTTGTCACAAATGTCAGTATTTCATCATTTTTTTACGTCTCAGTAATATTCCATTGTATATATGAACCACATCTTTATTCAATCATCTTTTCTAGGACACTTCGGTTGTTTCCATATCTAGGCCACCATGAATAATGCTCAATGAGTATGGAGGTGCATGTATCTTCATGAATAAATGTATTAAAATTTTGATATGATCATATGAATCTTATCCTTTATTTTGTTTATGTGGTATATCATATTAATTGATTTGTGTATGTTGAACCATGCCCCTGGAATGAAACCCGTCTGATCATGATGTGTAATTTTTGTAATGTATAATTGTATTCAATATGCTAGTATTGTGTTTAGGATTTTGTATCTGTATTCATCAGAGATATTTGGTCTATAGTTATTGTGTGTGTGTGTGTGTGTGTGTGTGTGTGTGTGTGTGTGTGTGTGTGTGTTAACTTTATCAGGTTTTAGTATCAGGGTAATATTGGTCTCATAAAATGAGTTAGGAAGTATTATTGCCTCTTTTCCAACTTTTTGGAAGGGTTTGAGAAGAACAGGTATTAAATCATCTTTGAATATTTGGTAGAATTCACTAGTGAAGCAATCTGGTCCTGGGCTTTTACTTAATGGATAGTATTTGATAGTTGTTTAAATTTTCTTACTGTTAATATGTCTATTTAGATTTTCCATTTCTTTGTGATTCAGTCTAGGAAGGTTGTATATTTATGAGAACCTGTCTATCTATTTCTTCTAGGTTATTGAATTTGGTGGTTTATAACCTTTCATAGTATTTTTGTATGAACCTTTGTATTTTGAGGGTATCTGTCATAACCTCTATTACATTTCTGATTTATTAGTGTCTCTTCTCTTTTTTCCTTAGTGAGTCTAGCCAGGGGTTTGTCAATTTTGTTGATCTTTTCAAAGAATCAGCTCTTTGTTGCATTAACTTTTTCTATTGTGTTTTGTTCTCAGTTTCTTTTAATTCTGCTCTAATTCTCTTTCAAGGTGTTCATCGACTTCCTTAAGCTCTTGGATGTCCATAAGCCACTCAAAAAATCCTTGACTTCTATAAATTGATAGAATTAATCACAAATGAGTGTTAAGAAAACATAAGCTGTTAAAGGGACATGTTTTGCTATTTTCTTTATTTTATCTTTTTTTAAAAATTAAGTTTATTGGGATAACATTAGTTAATTGGATTATATAATTTTCAGGTGTACATTACAATTTGACGTCTCTATATTCTATTGTGTGTTTACCACTCAAAGTCCAGTTTCCTTCAGCTACCATATATTTGATCCCATTTACCTGCTTCACCCTTCCTCTGTCCCCCTATTTTTGACCCCTTTTAACTGTCTACTCCTCTCCCACCCCCTACCTCTGGTAACCACTAGTCTATAGTACATGTCCTTGAGTCTGTTTGTTCCATTCATTTGTTGCTTTTAGGTTTATATTCCACATATAAGTGATATCATGTGATTTTCAACTTTTTCTGTCTGGCTTATTTCACTTAGCGTGATTATTTTGAGGTCTATCTATGTTGTCACAAATGGCAATATTTCACCTCTTCTTATGGTTGAGTAATATTCCATTGTATATATGTTCTACAGCTTCTTTAGCCAATCATCTATCATAGGACACTTTGGTCGCTTCCATGTCCTGGCCACGGTGGATAATGCTGCTATGAACATCAATCTGCAAATATGTTTTCAAAAATGGATTTTCAAGTCTTTGGGGTAAATATCCAGCAGAGGGATTGCTGGATCATATAGTAGATTAATTCTTAGTTTTTTTGAGGAACCTCCATACTGTTTTCCATAGTGGCTGTACCAATTTGCAGTCCCACCAGCAGTATATGAGGGTTCCTTTTTCTCCACATCTTCAACATTTGTTATTACTTGTCCTCTTTAGATTATAGCTATTCTGACAGGTGTAAGATGGTATCTCATTGTGGTTTTGATTTGCATTTCCCTAATAGCTAGTGATGTTGAGCATCTTTTCAAATATTTGTTGGCCTTTTGTATGTCCTCTAGGGAGAAGTGTCTATTCAGGTTCTCTGCCCATTTTTTAATTGGATCATTTTTGTTATTGTTGTTATTGAGTTATATGAATTTTTTGTATATTTTGTATATTAGGCTCTTATTAGAGGTGTTGGTTGCAAATATATTTTTCCATTCTGATGGTTGTCTCTTTACCTTGTTGACGATTTCTTTTGCCGAGCAGAAGCTTTTTAGTTTGATGTAGTCCTATTCATTTCTTTTAGCTTTTATTTACCTCGCTTTTGAGGTCAAGTTCATAAAATCGTCTTTAAACCCAAGGTCTTTGAGTTATGTTTTCATCTATGCATTTTATTGTTTCAGGTCTTATATTCAGGTGCTTAATCCATTTTGAATTATTTTTGGTGTACAGTGGTAGACAACAGTCTAGTTTCATTCTTTTGCAGGTGGCTTCCTAGTTTCCCCAGCACCCTTTATTGAAGAGGTTTTCATTTCTACACTGTATGTTTTGGCTTTTTTGTCAAAAATTATTTGCCCATATAAATATGAGTTTACTCTGGAGTTTTGCTTCTTGATATTGATTTTTATAGGACTATTCTTTTTTCCTTTTAGGTTGACTTAAATCGGTCATTGGAGACAGATATCTGGTCAAAGGTGTCATGATTCTGGGCCAGTATGCCAGTTACAAAAAGTTGTATTTCTGAATATGAGATTACTGAAATGTTCTGTAAGAAATTCTATGGGCACAAACAACTCTTGGCTGGTCCGAATCAGATCTACCTTAACTGATCAAGAGCTTATTTCCGCAACTCCAAGTATTGTACTGTTCACAAGACTTTTAGAAGAAAATGTTGGCAGAAAAAAATATAAAAGCATCCATTCCTTTTGCTTAGTTATAGATCAATAAGAAATAATATAATCCTCTTTCTCTCTTTACCTAATGGCATTGAACTCAATTATGTTTTAGTGAGCATTCATTTGTGCTAACAGGTAGTTCTGTTTGAAAATTTTAACTCTCCATTCCATTTTTAAAAATTATTTTTAAAATTTAACTTTGGGGTGACATTGGTTATTAAATCATATAGGTTTCAAGTGTACAATTCAATAATATATCATATGTATATTGTGTTTTCACTACCCAAAGTTAAATTTCCTTCTATCACCATATACTTGGAAGTTCCTAACTACTAAAATAAGAGAAACTGGAGGTCAAGTCTGTGAAGGTTTTCTGAGCCCCAAGAGGAGACTTATTGGAATTCTGCATTTTCCTCAAGGTCAGTCAAGTGCTGACATAGTCTTCTCATGGTGTAAACAACAAAGAACTTCTAAGATTCTGCCCTGGGCATAGATTGAAAAGCAAAGTGGCTCTCATTTCAATCCAGAGATGCTTTCCTCCCTCTGGGGAAAGCAATATGTACTCATTCAATGGATAAAATTGTTATTGTGAAAAACAAAATCTGTGTACATATAACTGCAGAGAAAAAGCTGGCAACAAAGGAAAAAGAACAGAGAAGGGAAAGGAGCATAGAGTTTGGGTGATAACATTTAAGTGTCCTATATAGAGATGTGTACATTTGTTAAGTGACTTGACTATCCTAAGATATTTTATTCTTTTCTTTTTCTTTTAACTATTACTGTTCAAGTAGTTTTATTTTTACAGAAATCTGTGAGAATAAAAAAATGAATTTCTATATGTTTGTTACCCAAATTTCCCAAATATGAACATGAATGTTTTGTCTTGTTTACTTTAATCTATTATATATATGTGTGTGTGTATATATATACATATATATAAATATATATATATATACATATATACATATATATATATATATATATATATATATATATATATATTGTTTTTTCTGAATCATTTTAGAGTAGGTTGTGGTCATAATGATTATTACCTCTAAGTATTACAGTGTATGTTTCCTAATAATAATACTCTTACCTAACTACAGTGCAATTATCAAAATCAGATATTAACTGATATAATACTATTATTTAACAATTGCCTTTATTCAGACTTTGTTAATTTTCCATATAATGTACAATTAAAAATTATATTTCATTTTGGTAAAAACATTTAACATCGGATCTATTCTTTTAATCAGTTTTTAAGTTCACAATGCATTATTGTTGACTATAGGTACAATGTTGTACAGCAGAGCTTTTAAAGCATATACATTTTGTTTTATTAAATTTTTATGCCAATTAATTAGTAACTCCTCATTTCTCCCTCTTGGTAACCACTATTCCACTCTTTGATTCTATGAATTTGACTAATTTAGATATCTTGTATAAGTGGAATCATGCTGTATTTGTCTTTTTGTGACTTATTTCACTTAGAATAATGCCCTCCAGATTCATCCATGTTGCCACATATTTTAGAATTTTCTCTTTTTTAAATACTTAATTGTATTCCATTGTATGCCTATATCACATTTTCTTTATCTATTGATCAGTCAATGGACATTTAGGCTTTCCCCACATATTAGCTATTGTGATTAGTGCTGCAATGACCACAGAATTGGTAATACCTCTTTGGGATTCTAATTTTGATACTTTTGGATACATTCCCAGAAGTGAGATTCCTAGATTATATGGTACTTCTATTTATTTATTATTTTTTAAAAGAAACTTTATACTGTTTTCCATAGCTGCTGCACTATTTTGCATCCCAACTGACTGTGCTAATTTCTCCACTTTTAAATTTCTCCACATCCTCACCAACATTTTTTTTGTCATTTTGATAATAGACATCATGAAAGATCTGAATGAATATGTCTTATTGCAGTTGTAATTTACATTTCCCTTATTATGAGAGCTGTAAATTATGCTTTTTTATTATACTCATTGGACATTTGTATGTCTTCTTGGAGAAATATCTAGCTAAGTTGTTAGTCCATTTTTTAATCATGTGGTTACTGATGTTTTTGTTAGCTTAGTTTAGTTTTGTTTGTTTTTTACTATTGAGTCGTAGGAATTCCTTATATTTTTTGGAGATTGTGCTCTCAACGGATACACAGTTTGCAAATATTTTCTTCTATTCTGTAGATTGCCCTTTCAATCTACCAAAAGAAAGTTTCCTTTGATTTGTTTTCCTTCTGCTGTGCAGAAAAATCCTTTTAGTTTGATGACATTCCACTTGTTTGTTTTTGTTACTTTTACTTTCGGGGTTATAGTCATGAAATCATTGCCAATACCAATGTTATGAAACTTTACCACTATAGTTTCTCCTAGAATTTTTAGTTTCAAGTGTTATGTTTGAGTCTTTAGTTAATTTTGAGTTGATTTGTGTATGTGATGTAAGATAAGGGTTTAATTTCATTCTTTTGCACCTGAATATCCAGTTTTACAACACCCTGTGTTGAAGAAACTATTCTTTCCCCAGTGTGTATTCTTGGCACCCTTATTAAGAATGATTTACCATATATGTGTGAGTTTATTTCTGGGCTTGCTATTCTGTTCCATTGGTCTGTATGTCTGTCTTTTTGCCAGTGCCATATAGTTTTGATTACTGTAGCTTTGTAATGTGTTTTGCTCTTCTTTCTCAAGATTGATTTGACTATTTATGAATTTCTGTGGTCCTATATGAATTTTAGAATTATTCCTTCTTCTGTAAAAAATACCATTGAGATTTTCATAGAGATCACATTGAATTTGCAGATTCCTTTGTATAGTACAGACATTTAACAATGTTAAGTTTTCAAATCCATGATCATGGAACATCTTTCCATTTGTTTGTGCCTTGTATAATTTTTTTCATCAGTGTCTTGTAGTTTTCAGTATAGAAGTCTTTCACTTCCTTTGTTAAGTTATTTCTAGTTATTTTACTCTTTTTGGTGCTATTATAAATGTTATTATTCTCTCCATTTTCTTTTCAAATAACTTGTCAGTGTATGGAAACACAACTATTTTTGTATGTTGATTTTTTATCCTGCAACTTTACTAAATTTGTTGATAAGTTCTAACAGTCTTTGAATTAAGTCATTACAGTTTTCTGTGTATAAAATCATATTGTCTGCAAACTGAGAAATTTCTTCTTTCTTTTTTGATTTGAATGCTTTTATTTCTTTTTCTTGCCTGATTGCTATGGCTAGTACTTCCAGCGTTATGTTGAATACAAGTGGTGAGGGTGGACATTCTTTTCTTGTGGCTGATTTTAGAAGAAAACTCTTTCATTTTTCACTGTTGAGTATGATATTAGCTGTGGGATTTTCATATATAGCCTTTAATATATTAAGGTAGTTTCCTTCAATACCTAGTTTGTTGAGTTTTTTTTTATCATAAAAAAGTATTGAATTTTTAAAATGTCTTTTTTTCTACATCGATTGAGAAGATTATACAATTTTTATCCTTCATTTTGTTAATGATGGTGTATCGTATTAATTGATTTGTTGGTGATAAACTATTCTTGCATTCCAGGGGGTAAATCCTATTTAGTCATGGAATATAAGCTTTTTAATGAATTGTTGGTGGATTCAGTTTGCTAGTATTTTGCTGAGAAATTTTGCATCTATATTCATCAGGGATATTGGCCTGTTTTTTCTTTTCTTGTGATGTCTCTGTCTGGTTTCTATATCAAGGTAAAGCTACCTTCATAAAATGAGCCTGAAAGTGTTTCCTACTCTTCAAATATTTGGAAGAGTTTAAGAAAGGATTGTATTAATATTACTCTAAATATTTGGTAAAATTCACCTGTGAAACCATTTGGTCCTGGAATATACTTCTTTGAAAGATTTTTGACTCAATATCCATACTAGTTATAAGTCTGTTCAGACTTTCTATTTCTTCATGATTTAGTCTTGGCAGATTGATGTTTCTAGGTCTTAATCTATTTTTTTATAAGTTGTATATTTTTATGTGTGTAATTGTTCATAGTAATCTCTGATGATCCTTTTTTTGTTTGTTTCTGTGGCATCAGTTGTAACATCTTTTCCTTCACTTCAGATTTTATTTGAATCTTTATTATTTTTTTCATTAGTTTACCTAAGCGTTCATCAATTTTGTTTATCTTTTAAAAAACAGCTCTTAGTTTTGTTAATTTTTAAATTGCTTTCCTAGTCTATTTAATTTATTTCTGCTCTAATCTTTAATATTTCCTCTTTTTTTTTTGCCAACTTTTGGCTTTGTTTTTCTTTTTCTAGTTCTTTGTTATGTAAAGTTAGATTGTGCCAGACTTATCAGAGTTACAGGACTGGTGAGACAGGTGCTAATTCTTCCAGCAGTTCCAGTAAAGGGAGAGGTTGAAAACTAGGGTTATTTTTTGTTGTTGTTTTCTAGCTCCATCCTGAGCAAGAAGGAGGATTAAAGGTGTCTACCAGCCAAAGCTGTTACCTCTATCCTCCTGCATATGGGTGAACTGTGAGAGATCTCTCAGAGTTCCAAGACTGGTAAGACAGAAGCCAATCCTTTGGTGAACCAATCTTCTTTGAAAAGTTTGGGTTCTTAAAGTACAAATCAACTCCTTTCTTTTCTGTGTGAAGCTGGGAGCTAGAGAGTCTCCTCTTGCTTATATTGCACTGCACCAGACACAGAGGCTTTGGTGAGAAGATGTTCTGAATCTCCTTACCAGCTACAGTGAGTCTGATTTTGTGGTCTCCTAAGGTTCAAATTCCTTTTCATTAATTTCTGATTTCTCAGAAAAAATATTTGTCCACAAATTTTTAGTAAATTAGTGTGTATATACTAATGGAGTCTCCCATAACTACTCTTTCCTTTGCAATTAACAATATCTTGTGAGGAAATACTTTGAGACTATGCAAATAAGCCTGTTCTTATTCAAATTTCACCCACTTAAGTTAACCCTCACTGATGATCCTTGCCTGAATCAATTATTAGTATAATCTCTTCCAAATGGTAATTTTCTAAATCATTTATTTTACATTTACAAGTTGATTTTCTATTATGAGTTTTGGTTCTGGACAAGATAGAGAGCTACGTAAAAGCAGAGTTTTCCTTTCATGACTGAATTAAAATTACAACCAAATTATAAGACACACAACTTGGAGAACCCCCTGAGCCTAGCTAATCAAAACACAACATTTGAAGATATAAAGAAAAAGCCACATCGAGACTGGTAGAAGGGGTAGAATGCGAAGCATGCTGATCCCGCTACCCATGCATGGAGATTGAGCAGTGGAAAATAGAATGCGGCTGCAGAGGCCCCAACTGAAGGAATGAAGGACCCCAGCTCAGCATTCCAGTTCTGGGAAGAAGAGTTCTACAAAATCTGACTGTAAAAAACAGTGGGAATTCTCGCCATCTTATGTGAGATGGAGGAAACCCGAAAGCTTGGATGTCCCCCTTGAAGGACCCACACACAGACTCACTCACTCACAGACACTCACCCTGAGCTTGGGCAAAGGGTCAGTGGCTTGGGAGGTACAAAAAACATATGGAGAAAGATGGAGTTGCATGGCACTGGGTCGAAGGCTAGAAGGATAACTACCATTGCTCCTTTGTTGGGCCTGCTCTGGGGCAGACTACAAGTGGGCACTATCTTACTTGTGTTGAACCCTCTCTCACACAGCCAATTCTGAGGCTGCATTGGCCTAGTGAGATTGGCTCACTTCTTCTCTTGTCTCCCTGGGGCCCCGCCCCAACCAGCCTACCAATTGCTCCTGTGGGCCTATTGCCAGCCAGCTAGCCTGACTCTGCACAGTCTTAGCTGTGCATTCATTATCAGCCAGCAGCCCTCAGTTCTTGTGGCCCACACATGTAGGGCGGGCCACTGGTGCCAGCAACAGCTGCAATGTCTCTTGGGCAGATCACAGGGGTCTGAGGTGGAAAGTGACTGGTCTTGCTGTGATCTGAGACTTTTACAGGAAGTCACAGATTTAGCACTGGCATGAATCCTGACTCTTCATTGGCCAGGTGAAATACACTCACTGTATGTCAGTGCCGAGCTGATCAAAAGGGGAAGGTTTTGATGGTGAGACGTTCAGCTGGAAGCGAGGGGCTAACATGAGAATGAAATGGCAGGCACCAACTTTATTGCAGGGAGCTCTCTTCTATTGTGGGAAACACGCTTCTGCAGGGAACATGCTTCTTCACTGCTAGGGGACCACATGGGCTTAGAAAGCAATAGTGGATTCTGCCATACATGCATGATACAATAAGCTGAATCATGCTTACATATGTTAGGCACAAGTGACCTACTACACTAATGTAACATTCTAAATCTGGGGTCCTATTCCTCATCGTGATCTTGGATTACACCCAGGTTGGGACCACCTAGGCTTAGGGCCCACACTCCATCCCTCCAGGGTAACAGCATGGGATCTGGCCCAGAGGGCACTACCTTGGGCCCACAACCCACAATAACAATATAAAGAACAACAAAACACCACCAGGCTACAGGTTACAAGGGTTAGGGTGGCTACTGCCCACCACCAGGAGGACCCCAAGGAATTCCATCAAGATGTCAAGGGGTCTTTTCCTAGGGTATGGATGGCTTGCACTTCAACATCCATTTCCTGGAGGGCTGCCTATGCTTGATTGGTATGATCAAGAATGTAGACACAGCATTCTACATGGAGTAGGGCATAGGTGTTACCCTAAGCAGCAGTTAGGAGATTGAAGGCCATGCAGTTTTGTAGAAGTACTTTTTGCATTTGTGTGGTTTCATCCATTAAAAGAGTTATAGCCTGACACGTAGATTCAAAACCTGTGTGGTGTACTGGGCTAAGGGTTCAACCCGTAATTCTACATCTATGGATCCCACCCCTGGAATGGATAACGCCAGGGGATAGAACCACCATATTGCCCATTTCTGCCAGTGCCAGCGGTGATATACAGGATCCCAATTGCAAGGCAATTGGAGCAAAGTGGGTAATATGTGTCCAGCTAAATACAGACATCCCCAGGTACAATGGTCAGTCTAGCCAGCAAGCAAGTAGGGCCAGTCGTAGTGCCCACAGACCCAGAGATACCCTGCAGGTATCCATTTGGTAGGCTCTGTACTCACATAGCTTCACTCATTCCACCTGCCCTTGGGAACATTAGGAAGGATGGTGTTAGCAAGCATCTTGGTGGGTAGCCACTCCATGATACTGTTGGGTACAGATCTCATTTACTCTATGCAGTGGGGGGGGGCCTGCTCCCCCAGTTCCACATGTTTTCTCACTAGCCATCCCCACCCATTGAAAATGACATAGCCTATGAGGGGTGGGGAGTTGCAATTGTCATGGTGGAGTAGCGCTTCTGTGGCCCGTCATCACTGGTCCCATTCAGGTGTGGCGTTCCTGGTACACTATCACATTTAGTTCTCAGCTATGGCTGGAGTAATGCACCATGGCAGTGCCTTGGCTGCTTCCAGTGGCAATTGAGTACACACTCATCAGTGGGAAACATTGTGGACAGCAGCAAACACGTGAGCCCAGGACATGACACTATTCTCTGTTATCAGCCTGCATGATAGGCTAGAGTAGACAAAGAGACCATTAGGGGCAAGTCACATCCTTCTAGGAGGACACAGGGCACTTGTGGCCAGGAGAGGAGCTGCCCCTGGCCTGTGGTACCAGACAGTTTCCCCAAGGGTAGCAGGCCAGTGGGTCTCTATGGCATTACGGTATAGAGAGAACTGGGCCAGAGGCTAAGGACAAAACTCCCCATTAACAGTGAACCCTCCGTAGTCTTTGGAAGTGATACTTGCAAGCGTGTGGGTCAAATATAAATCCAAGTTTCTACCTGCAACCCATTACATAAGCCTCGTTCTCAAGGCTCCACCAGGGCTACCCATGACTCTTGTGTTACCTGTACAGTCCAAGGCCATGACCAGGTGGCCTGTTTACCTGCTGCCAAAGGTTCTGGGGCTGGCAAGAGCAAAGTTCCCAGTAGGCCTAGGGCAAGAGCTGTTTATCAGTGGTGCCCAGGAACACTTTGATAGCCTGCAGAAAGCTTGCTACAATCTTGTCAAGGGGAGACAATCTCATTAACCAAGGCTGCTCATTCAGATAGCCTAATTGTGTGCACGGGCCTAAGGCACACAGTTTGTCCTTCAGCAAGCTGTTGAATGTTGAACCGCTCTACCATTTCAGCTGCCTGTGGGAGATAAGGAACATGTACCTGCCACCGCACATCATTGGTGCAGGTCCAGGTCTGTATCTCCTGCCTTGTAAAGAGAGTGCCTCCATCACTGGTGATTAATAAGGGCCAGCCACAGGCAGCCATAAAGTGTTTCAACACAATCATAGTATGGTGTTGATCAGCAGCTGCTACCAGCCATGCAAACCCTAGGCCAGTGGCTGTGTCCATACCCATGAACACAAGGCGGTGTCCCCAGTCTGTGGGCAAAGGCCCTATATAGTCCACTTGACATTGTTGGTGTGGCTTAGTGCCCCAGGACACCATGCCTGGGGTATTTTTTACCCACCATATCCCTGGGTGCTGCTCAGCACACCAGGGGCATTGTGACATGGCAACTTGTGCTTGTGCCCTGCTCAACAATAGCCCCCATTGCTTCACTACCTGTTCTGTGGTACAAGCCCCTACATGTCCCAGTTTTCAGTGGAGCCAGGGGTCAATGTAGGCCAGAGCTGGTGGTACACGGTGGAGCAAACTTGTGCCATATATCGGCTGCATCATTGCCCAAGACCTGTTAATGGCCAATGGCCGGGAACATGGTATATAGTGGGCCCCTGCTGAAGACTCCATTTCCAGAGGTCTTCCCACAACCCCCAGCCCCATAAGGGGTGGTCACTTATCATCCATTCCTTGGAAGCCCACTGGGGCAGCCACAGAGTTAGACCTCGATACACAAACCAATTGTCAGTACAGATATGCACTGGGCCAGTTTCATTCATGAGGACCAAACACACAGCATGAAGCTCAGCCCATTGGCTGGACTGCCCAGTACCAGTTTCATACAAAAAGGTTTTTGTGGACAGCTGCAATGCCACAGCAACCCACTTTGGGGGCTGCCCATGGCACAAGCCGTCTGTGTACCAGGCAACCTCAGAGATGAGAGCCTGATCCTCTACATAGGTACTCTGTACATCCTCCATTTTGGCAGGCTCTGCATGGAGATCTTCTTGAAACTGTACTGGTCCAGTAAGGAGTGCAGTTGACCTGAAAGGTGGCTTTCAGAGAACTACGCCTGCTGCTCCAGGTGTGTCCACCACTTGGTCAGTGTAGGGGTCTGTGCAATTTTCATATGGAAAGTCTTTACCCAGAGACTGTGGCCACTCCTCCACAGGGTATTTGAACTGCATGGTTATGGGATTAGGGTCAGTGATGACTTCACTGGCCAGAAGGGCTACATATATAGCAGCCAATTGCTTCTCTATCACAGAATACCATGCTTCTGTGCTTTTCCATTACTGGGTCCAGAAGCCTAACAGTACCTTCTGGGAACCATGCTTCTGCCAGAAGCCCCATCCAAATCCTGCATCATCCACCTGCACTGTAAGCAAGAATGGAAGGGCAGGAATAGGAGGGCTGGATCTACTACGTGTAGAGTTTGGACTTGTGCTACAGCTTGCTTGGTAGTCTTAAAGGCCTCTTCTATCTTGGGGGTCTAATCCCACTGGGTACCCCATTCCACTAGATGGGGAAGGGGTCATATCAAGTAGGCCAGATGGGAAATGAACGTTCTCCAAAACCCCAGCAGTCCCAAATAGATTTGGAGCTGCTTCACAGTCTCAGGTCAGAGATATGCTTGTATCTTATCAATCACTGCCTCAGGCATTACTTTTGTCTTACCCAACCGGACAACTCCCAAGAATCTGACAGAGAACCCAGGTCCCTGGACCTTGTCTTTGTTGACTGCCCAACCCCAACAAATGAGAGCTTCTCGCAGGCTGGTTGCTGCTGCTTCTAGTTCTGTAAGAGAATCAGAGGTTAGCATTATATCATCTATGTAATGATACAAGTGCACTGCTGGTGGTCACTTCCACGTGGCTAAATCTTGAGCCAGGAGACCACTGCACAGGGTAGGGCTGTGCAGATAGCCCTGGGGAAGGATGAGGAATGTCCACTGTTGCCCTTCCCAGGTGAAGGCAAACTATTCTTGACTTTCTGGGGCTAAGGCAATAAAGAAAAAGGCATTTGCTAAGTCCACCACATAATGGTGTCATCCATTATGTGACAACTGGTCTGTAATGTCTGTGATGTTTGGCAAGGTTGCATATAGGGGTAGTGTAACCTTATTCAGCTCCTGATAGTCAACTGTCATGCGCCAGGCACCGTCAGGCTTCTTCACTGGTCACGTGGGGGAGTTGTACATGCTATGAGCAGGACATATAAAACAGGCTTCTTCCAGCTCCATTATAGTATGTCCAATTTCCTCCTGGCTGCCTGGCAGGTTATACTGTTTTGTGTTCTCTACTGGGGTGGCCTGGGGCAACACCAGTGGGGCATGGTGTGGATGTCCCTGGATAATAGTTTTCACCACCCTGATGCAAAGGTGGAATTCACCAGCAGTGGTATTCACAGTCAAACCCCAAAATGTACTCCTGTATGGAGGATATATACACTTCGTATGTTGGAGGATGCAATCTGCCGATATCCAGTGTCATAGGGACATGCCCCATGTGAATGATTCAACCCCTATATCCTTCTTTGGTTGCAGAGGGCCCAGGAAACTTGTCCAGATTCCCATAAAGCAGGGTGCTGTCAGCACCCATGTCCATGAGGGCTAATACCCTCTACACATTGTGAGGGGATCAATGTATAGTCAGTTCCTCACATGGCCTCAAGTCAAATGGCTCCCTCACCAGACAGGTGCCATGGTCAAATCCTTAATCAGGGAGATAATTAGGCCCCACTTCATGAGTAGTGGCCTTCTTGGGAATAAGGGTGAATTTCTGGTCAGGGGGCTGCCTTCTGGTAAATGGTGGGAACATTCTACAGAGCCAGAAGCGCTTCATTAGGTTGCTGCTCAATCTTTTCTGCAGCGACCCCTGCCACAAGATCAAACCACATTTGCCTGTGGCCTACTCCCATGCCTGAATGGGCCGGGGCTGCCCCATCACACCTTTTCAGCCATACCTCCAACTGTGCACTGGCGGGTCTGGGAGTGCGGCAGATGGTTTGGCGTGCAATTAGTTGAATATTCCTTGCATTTCACTTCCACATCCCCCAACTTAGATGTCACCTCATTGATCCACCTATCCATGTAAGGGGCCAGCAGTGCCACCATGGTGCCAAAAGTACTGGCAGGGCCAGAAGTCAAAATCAAGTCTTTCATACAGGTTGTAAATACTTCTTCATCGGGGCTTGTATACTGGGCACAAAACATCATCTGTCACATGCCCATTTCCTGAATTATCTGGACTAGATCTAAGTACATGGTCCATGTGCTCAATGTCTCTGGCAGCTCCCCCAGGTCAGCCCATGTGAGGGACGTGAGCCAGTTAATCAGGAAGTGATTGCCTGCACCTGTGTCATACACGCCACATTCTGGAGGTGTTGCTTGAAGAACAGTATTACTATTATGGAGGCCAGCTGAGCCATCTCTTCCAGAGATAATTCATTCATTCCCTTTGGCCCCATCTACCACAGCAGCCAACCTGGAAACGTCTATTCGGCTCTCTGCCATACTTGTTTTGTCAGGTCCCGGAGTTTGGCACAGATGTACTGGATTAAGGTGGTATGCTTTATAACCAGGGAGGGTGCGACCAACTTGGCTTCCACCTCTCCACCAATGGCTGTTCCACTTCAATCTACAGCTGTATCACTGGCCATGCCAGCTGCAGTATTTCTGGCGGGCTCCCAGACTGGGACGATGACAGTGACCCATCAGGGCCTTGTAGTATGTGTTCCGCTTTCACCAGCCACCTTTCCAGTGCTCTTTCCCGGCATTGTAGCTGCTGAATCCACTGAGCCTGATCTTGAACTTCCAGGCTGGCCTGCCACAGCACAGCCAGGAACATCTAGGCCACTTGACCCCCTGCCTTCCTGTGAGCAGTCAGGACATTTGGCTCCAACATCTCCAGGGTTTTCCAGATGTCCTCTGGATGCGGCTTTACTCCATTCCAATCCTCTGGGGGCAGCCACGGGATACCCCTGAGAGTTGGGGAGCCATATGTCCTCCACCCAGGTCTCCTCCACCCATGGACTGCCCCAAGTGCTGAGAGCTATACTCACCTCATCCTGTCAGCTGCACAACATGTCAGCGTTGAGCTGACCAAGAAGGAAGGTTTTGGTGGTGAGATGCCCGGTTGGAAGAATGCACAAGGTTCTGACATGAGAATGCAAGGAGTGCATTTTTATTGTAGGGAACACTATTCTGCAGGGAAAACGCTTCTGCCCACCAGGAAACTGCATGGGCTTTATATATGTCAGAGAACAATAGTGGCATTCTCCCACACATGCATGATATAATAAGCTGAATCATGCTTACATATGTTAGATACAGGAGCCCTACTACACTAATGTAACATTCTAAATCTGGGATCCTATTTATAGCTGTGAGCCTGGGTCACACCCAGACCTGGGACCAGTCAGGCCTGGAGCCCACATGGTACCCTGATGACTTCCTGGGCCTCTGTCCCTTCCAACTTATGTATCAACCAAAAGCTCTCCCAGCTGCAGTCTTATGAGCAGCTAGCAGACAGCCTCAGGACTTGAGGTGTACTGGTTCTTTTGCTAAGCTGCCCCAAACCTAACTGGTGGTAACTGACCTCAGTTTGCACCATGGCCTCTCCTATTTGCTTCCAGATCCAGCGTAGGCAGCAACTATCTGCAGATTGCTTTGTAGCTCATAGCAGGTAGCTCTAAGTAATCAAAGATAGCACCTGACTTTGGCCTACATGACAGCCACTCCCAAGGGGCCACAGAACCAATACACAATAGAGTAGCGCCTGACTAGATCCATAAGCAGTACACTCAATGAGTAGTCTCAACAAGTACACAAGCCTACTAGGGCAAATCCCACTCTGAAAGGTCAGTCTCCACATAACACCACATACCCTGTGTTCATGGCCAGTCCCCATAATCAGCTTGAGTTAATCCCATCCACTGATGTGCTAACAGCAATCGAGACTTAGCTACAACATGAGAGCACATACAGCCTATATAAAGGACGCACCTAGAGCTCCCAAGGCAGGTGATCAGGGAGACTGTACTAATGGGCCATATAGGACACCTACTACATAAGGCCATCTGGTCAAGGTAGAGACATACAAAAAATCTTCCTAACACACAGAAATGAACATAGAGGGTCAACTAAAATGGAAAACAAAGAAATATACCACAAATGAAGCAACAGGAGAAAGCTCCAGAAAAAAATCAAAATGAAATGGAGGCAAGCAACCTACCAAGACAGAGTTTAAAACAATGGTTATAATATGAGTAATGAACATAAGTGAAGAGTAGACAATCTCAATGAGAACTTCAACAGAGAGACAGTACGTATAAAAAGACATAGAAACCATAAAAAAGAACCAGTTAGAAATAAAGAATAATCTAGAAGGAATCTAAAGTAGATAAGATGAAGCAGAAAATCAAATCAGTGAGTTGGAAGACAAGGCAGCAAAAACACCCAATCAGAATAACAAAAAGAAAAAAAAATAAGGATAGTTTAAAAGACCTTTGGAACAAAATCAAGCTTGTCAATATCTGCACCATAGGGATAGCAGAAGTAGAAGAGAGAGAGAGCAAGAAACTGAGAATCTATTTGAAGAAATAATTACAGTAAACTTCCACAACCTGGCAAAAGACTTAGACATATAAGTACAGGAAGCACAAACAGCTCCAAACAAGAGGGACTCACACAGACCCAGATGAAGACATATCATAATTAAATGCCAAAGGTTAAAGACATACAGAGAATCTTAAAAACCATAAGACAAAAGCAGCTAGCTACTTACAAGAACATGAGCTATTTTTTTCAACAGAAACTGTAGGCCAGAAGGTACTGGCAAAAAATATTCAAAGTAATAAAAAGCAAACACCTACAACCAAGATTACCCTGCCCAGTAAAGCTATCAGGTAAAAATAAAGGTGAGATAAAGAGCTTCCCAGACAGGAAAAAGCTAAAGGAATTTATCTCCAACTAGCCAGTATTACAAGAAATATTAAGAGGATTTCTGCAAAAAACAAAAAACCAAAAACCATAAATATGGATAATAAAATGGCAATAATTATGTACCTATAAATAATCACTTTAAATGTAAATACATGAAATGCTCCAATAAAAAGTCATAGCTGAATATAAGAGACACACTTCAGATCAAATGACACACACAGACTGAAAGTAAAGGGATGGAAAAGGATAGTTTACACAAATGGAAATTTTTTAAAAGCTGGGATAGAAATACTTATATCAGATAAAATAGACTTTAAAACAAAGGCTAAAATAAGAGACAAAGAAAGGCATTACATAATGATAAAGGGAACCATACAATAAGAGGACATAACCCTAGCAAACATATACTCGCCCAATACATGTACACCTACATATATAAAGCAATTATGAATGGACATAAGGGGAGAGAGCAATAGTAATACACTTGTGGTAGGAGACTTTAACATCCCATAGACACCAATGGACAGATCTTCCAGACAGAAATCAAAGGAAACAGTGAGTTTAAATGACACACTATACCAGAAGGATTTAATTTGATATTATCAGAATGTTTCACTCTACAGCAGCAGAATATATCTTCTTCTCAAATGCACATGGAAAATTTTTCAGGAAAGATTACATGTTAGGCCACAAAACAAATCTCAATAAATTTACAAAGACTGAAATCATATCAAGTATCTTCTTTGACCACCATAGTATGAAAATAGAAATCAATCACAAGAAAAAATATACAAATACATAGAGGCTAAATAACATTCTACTAAACTAAAAATGGGTTAAAAATAAGTTCAAAAGAAATCAAAAGATACCTAGAGACCTATAAAAATGAAAATACAGTGACTCAAAATCTAGGTAACACAGTGAAAGCAGTTCTAAGAGGAAAATTCATAGCAACACAGGCTAACTTAAAAAAAAAGAAAAATCTCAAAAAATCTAACCTTATACTTAAAAAACTAGAAAAGGAACAGCAAACAAAACTCAAAGTAAGTAAAAGAAAGAAAATAATAAAAATCAGAGCAGAAATAATTAAAATAGAGTTGAGAAAAATAAGAAAAAAATCAATGAATTCAAATCTGTTTTTTTGAAAGGATAAACAAAATTGACAAACCTTTAACCAGACTTATCAAGAAAAAAAGAGAGAAAATACAAATAATTAAAATATAAAATGTAAGAGGAGAAGTATCTACAAACTCCACAGAAATACAAGGATTATAAAAAATACTATAAGTGATTAAATGCCAACAAGTTGGGCAATCTGGAAGAAATGGATACATTCCTAGAAACATATAATCTCTCAAGACTGAGTCAAGAAGAAACAGAAAATATGAATCAACTGCTCATCACCAATAAAATCAAATCAGTAATCAAAAAAAAAGATTCCAAAAAACAAAAGTCCTGTACTGGATGGCTTCTTAGGTAAATTTTAGCAAATATTCAAAGAAGAATTAACACTTATTCTTCCCAAGCTATTTCAAAAAACTCAAAAGGGGAGAAGTATCTCTAATTTTTTTTTATGATGCCACCATTACCCTGATTCCAAAACTAGATAAAGACATTAAAAAAATAAGAACTATAGGCTGATATCTCTTATGAACGTTGATGAAGAAATCTTTAACAAAATATTAGTAAACCAAATTTAGTAATACATTAAAAATATCATACATTTTGATCAATTTGGATTTATTTCTGAGATTAAAAGTTGTTTCAAAATTTGCAAAACAATGTGATACACCACATTAACAAATTGAAAGATAAAAATTATATGATCATATCAATAGATGCAGAAAAAGCATCCAAGAAAATCCAGCATCAATTTATGATAAAAACTCTCAGCAAAATGGGAATAGAGGGGACATACCTCAACATAATAAAGGCCATATATGACAAAGCGAGAGCTAGCATCATACTCAATAGGGAAAGGCTAAAAATGTTTTCCTTAAGACCTTGTTTCCTTAAGGAACAAGACAAGGGTGCCCAATTTTACCACTTCTGTTCAACATAGCATTGTAAGTCCTAGCTACGGCAATCAGACAAGAAAAAGAAATACTATCCACACTGGAAAGGAAAAAGTAAAACTGTTGTTATTTGCAGATGACATAGTACTGTATAGAAAGAACCCTAAAGATTCCACCAAAAACTATTAAACTAATAAATGAATTCAGTAAAGTAATAATACAAAATTAATATTATGAAGTCAGTTGCATTTTTATATGACACTTATGATTGCATCAAAAACAATAAAATACCTAGAAATTTAACAAGGAGGTAAAAGATCTGTTCTTGAAAAATTATAAGTCATTGAAAAAAGAAATTGAAGAAGATACAAATAAATGGAAGTGTATACCATGCCCATGGGTAGGAAGAAACAACATCATTAAAATGGCCATACAACCCAAAGCAATCTATATATTCAGTGCAATTTCTATCAAAATACCAATGGCATTTTTCAGAGAGCTAGAACAAACACCAAAAATTTATATGGAAACATAAAAGATCTCAGATAGCCATGACAATCTTGAGAAAGAAGAAAGAAGTTGGAGGCATCATACTACCTGATATCAAACTATACTCCAAGGCTATAGGTAATCAAAATAGACAAGCATAAAAACGGACTAATCAATGGAACAGAATAGAGAGCCCAGAAGTAAATCCATGTCTATATCTTCATTTACTATATAACAAAGGAGGCAAGAATATATAATAGGGGTAAAGACAGTCTCTTCAATAAATGATGTTAGGAAAACTGGACAGGTACATGCAAAAATATGAAACTGGACTACCTTTTTGCACCATATATAAGAATAAACTCAAAATGGATTAAAGATTTAAATTTAACACTCAAAACCATAAAACTAGAAGAAAATATAGTAAACTCTCTAACATTCTTCTTAGTAATATATTTTTTCTGAAATATCTCTTTTGGGCAATGGAAACAAACAAAAAAAAAACAAATGGGACTACATCAAGCTAAAACGTTTTTGCATAGCAAAGGAAAACATCAACAAAACAAAAAGACAACCTGCAGAATGGGAGATGTTTGCCTCTGATACATCTGATAAGGGGTTAATATCCAAAATTTATAAAGAATTTATACAACTTGATGAAAAACAAAAAACAAACAATCTAATTAAAAAATAGGAAGAAGACCTGAACTGATGATTCTCCTAGGAGGAAATAAGTCAGACAGATGGCCAATAGACATATTAAAAGATACTTGATGTCACTAATCATTAGAGAAATGCAAATTAAAACCACAATAAGATATCACCTCACACCTGTCAGAATGGCTATCATCAATAAATCAAAAACTAGTGTTGCAGAGGATGTGGAAAAAAGGGAACCCTCATTCACTGTTGGTGGGATTGCAAACTGGTGAAAACACCCTGGAGAGCAGCCTGGAGTTTCTGCAAAAAAATTAAAAATAGAACTGCCTTTTGACCCAGCAATTGCACTTCTGGGTATTACCCCCCCCCAAAAAAAAAAAAACTCTAACACCAAAACACTAATTTATAAATATCTATGGACCCCTATGTTCATGGCAGCAATATTCACAATAGTCAAGACATGGAAGCAACTTAAACACCCATCAACAGATGACTGCATAAAGAAGTTATGGTACATATACACATTGGAATATTATTCAGCTATTAGAAAATAAAATCTTACCATTTGTAAAAACATGATAAACCTAGAGGGTATTGTGCTGAGTGAAATACATGAGACAAAGACAATTACTGTATGATTTCATTATATGCGGAATGAATCTAAGGAACAAACTAAATCAACAAACTAAACAAAAACTTACAGATATTGAGGACAATCTGGTGACTGTCAGAGGAGAGGGGTGTTTAAGTGATGGAGAGAAAAGGGTTGAAAAAGTACAAATTAGTAGTCAAAAAATACTCACAAGGATGTAGAGCACAGCATAGAGAATATAGTCAATAGTACTGCATTGTCTATGTGTAGAGCCAGCTGTGAGAGAGTAATCGGGGATCATTTCACAAACTATATGAATGTCTAATCAATGTATTGTATACCTGAAACTAATTTAAATAAGGAGAAAAAAACCAGACTCACAGATACAGAGAACAAACTGGTGATTGCCAGAGGGAAGGGGAGTTGTGAGCCTGGGTGAAAAAGGTGAAGGGATAAAAAAGTACAAATTTGTAGTTACAAAACAGTCATGGGAATTTAGAGTACAGCCTAGGAGTTACAAAAAAACAAGTTTTTTCTCCTTAATTTACTTGTTTATTTCTATAAACTCTTAGGTTCTTATGTAATTCAATAGGTTATAACCCATTACTATTATAGTTTATTATATTTCTTAATCTGAGAAATAATTTTTATAAATTATAAATATTGTATAATAATTATAAACATAATAATTATGTTACCTACATAATTCAGAGTTCAGTGTAGGAAACAGGGAGCACTTTAAGTGTGCTAAGCAGGAAAGACTTAAAGCAAAACATTGGATTAGTACAAAATCATCAGAAGTGATTAAAAAAAACTTTAGACTAGACCTTCAAGTATGACACCAAAAAATATCTATAGAACTAATCTACAAGGACAACTATTAATAAAATTACTGAGATTCAAAACATACTACTGTAGCTTCAGTTTAAGAAAACACTAAATTAAAGATAGTAGACTATTTTCTCTATAATTCTTCCCAAACTCATGAAGCTGGTGATTGGACTTTGGAACATAGACTATGGCCATTGTTTCTTCCCACTTTCTCTCTAGTCATAAAGAGGCTTGACCCCTAACAGTGCTTCAGAGAAAGCACATGTCTACAGTCTTGCTTCCCAGGTGAAAAGTGCCAAAATTATCTAATAACTGGTCTAACCTCACATGTATCAAGATCCTTAGGTGCAAAAGGATGGGAAATATATACTTTTTAGCTTTCCAGCCCCTCCAGGATAGAAAGTCTACCATAAAGGAGTGGAAGTGGATGCTAAATGTTAATACATATCCAATGAATGTAAATCCTTTTTTTATCCCTGGAATGTGGTGAGAGTAACAACTACATGTGTTATTTTTAAAAATTGTTTCCTGAATAGCATTTAGACATGTATTAGTTTTCTAGGGCTGTCATAACAAATTATCACATACAGCATGGCTTAAACAACAGAAATCTATTTTCTTACAATTCTTGAGGCTAGTAGTCTGAGAGCAGGTGTTGGCTAGATTAGTTTCTTCTAAGGCCTTTATCCTTGGCTTGTAGTGGCCATGTTCTTCCAGCATCTTTATGTGACCTTCCCTTTGCGTGTCTATATGCTAATCCCCTCTTCTTATAAGGATACTAGTTTTATTGAATTAGGGCCCACCCTATTGACCTTACTTTAACTTAACTACGTCTTTAAAGAGCCTATCTCTAAGGACAGTCACATTTTGAGGTACTGGATGTTAGCACTTTAACATGAATTTGGGCAGCACATGATTTAGCCTATAACAAGGATTAAGTGATTAAACACATTTAACATTTTCTTCAGACTTTTTTTCATTTATTCATTCACTGTCTTATTAATTCATTCTCCCTCTCTTCCTTCCTTCCTTCCTTCCTTTCTTCCTTCCTTCCTTCCTTCCTTCCTTCCTTCCTTCCTTTTTCCTTTCTTCCTTTTTCCTTCCTTTCTTCCATTCTTACTCAGAAACTTTCAATAAAGATTTGAACTAAAGCTTCCAATACTTTCAATAAGATATACTTAGCAAACCAGAAGACTGGAATTATGTTACAGTAGATAACTTAGGAAAGCTTCAATGACAGAAAAAATTCACTTGGAATATCTGTGGTATGGTGTGTGTGTGTGTGTGTGTGTGTACACACACACACACGTATTTGGTCTGTCACCATTTCTTGCACAGAGCTCCTGAAACCCTTGTAAAATGCTTAAGTGAAAAGAGCACTAAGAGCATCTTTTGTTGTAATGAGGCAACTGTGGGTGAGCTCCTGAGAGACTAAACCAATTAGAAGCTCAGAATTTTCATTCACATCCCCTGTTCTCCAGAGGGAGGACAAAGGCTGGAAATGGAGTTAGTAATTGATCATGCCTATGTGAGGAAGCCTCCATAAAAATCCCCAATTTATGAGAGTTTGGGAGATTTCAGGTTAGTGAACATATGTACAAACTGGTAGAGTAACACATTCCAACTCCATGGGGACAGAAGCTCCTATTGCAGGACCCTCCCAGACCTTGTCTCATGTATCTCTTCATTTGGTCTTTATCTGTATCTTTTATCATATCTTTTAATAAACTGGTAAACATAAGTAAGTGTTTCTCTGATTTCTGTGGGCTGTTCTAGCAAATAATCAAATCCAAGTGAGAGAAGGTCATGGAAACCTGTAATTTACCAAGATGGACAAAAATTGTGGTAACCTGAGGACCTATTACTTACAACTGGCATCTGAACTGGGAACAGTCTTGTGGGACTAAGCCCTTTACTTTGTGGGACCTGATGTTGTAATTTTATATCTAAGGATATCAAAGTAATATTCTGAAATCAATTTAATTTTTATACACTAATAATGAACTATCAGAAAGAGAAATTAAGAAAACAATCTCATTTACAGTTGTATAAAAAAATAAATTATCTAGAAATAAATTCAACCAAAGGGGTAAATGACACTCAGATGGAGACTTAGGTTGCTTCCATATCTTGGCTATTGTAAATAATGCTGCAATAAACATGAGGGTGCATATATGTTTTTAAACTAGTGTTTTGGATTTCTTCAGATAAATATCCAGTAGAACTGGGTCATAAGGTGGTTCTATTTTTAATTTTTTGAGGAACCACCATACAACTTTCCATGGTGACTGTACCAATTTTTAATCTCATCAGCAGTGCACGAGAGTTTCCTTTTCTTCACATCCTTGCCAACACTTGTTTGTTGGTTTATTGATGATAGCCATTGTTATAGGTGGTTTTCATTTGCATTTCTTTGATGATTAGTGATATTGAGAATCTTTTTATACTTCTATTAGCCATCTGCATACACTCTTTGAATAAGTGGCAAATATCTTCTATTCAGGAGGTTGTCATTCATTTTGTTGATGGTCCTCTTGGCTGTGCAAAATCTTTTTAGTCTGGTGTAGCCCTATTTGTTTCTTTTTTCTTTTGTTTCTCTTGTCCCAGGATATTTTATATATATATATATATATATATATATATATATATTATATATATATCTGTATATATATAATATATATATAATTTATATATATAATTTATATATATATGTAAATATATATAAAATATATACATAAAATATATATAAAATTTTATATATATATATGTAAATATATCAAAGAGTTTACTGCCTATTGCTTCCCCTAGGAGTAGTTTTATGGTTTTAGGTCTTACATTTAAGTCTTTTATCCATTTTGAGTTTGTTCTAGTTTATGGTGTAAGAAAGTAGACTAGTTTCTTTTTTTTCTGCATATATCTGTCCAGTTTTCCCCACATCATTTATTGAAGAGACTGTCTTTATCCCATTTTATATTCTTGCTTCTTTAGTCATAAATTAATTATTCACATGAGCATGGGTTTATTTCTGGGCTCTCTATTCTTTTCCATTGATCTATATGTCTGTTTTTATGCCAGTACCATGCTGTTTTGATTACTATAGTCTTGTAGTATGTAGTATAGTTTGATGTCAGATAACACAATGTCTCCAACTTTGTTCTTTTTCAAGATTGCTTTGGCCATTCAGGCTTTTCTGTAGTTCCACCAAAATTTTAGAACTACTTTTTTTCTAATTCTGTAAAAAATGTTATTGGTATTTTGATAGAAATGGCATTGAATCTGTAGGTTGCTTTTGGTAGTGTGACTATTTTAACATCCATAAGTACAATGTATCTTTCCATTTATTTGTGTTTTCTTCAATTTCTTTCACCAATGTCTTATAATAGTTTTTCAAGTACAAGTCTTTTACCTCTTTGGTTAAATTTATTCCTAGATAGCTTATTTTTCTTAATGCAATTGTAAATGGAATTGTTTTCTTAATTTATCTTTCTGATGTGGTCATGGGAGGAGAAGAGCACAGCATTTACCTACTCTTCCATCTTGACTAGAAGTCTCTTATTTAAATATTCTTAAAGAAGATAAACTTAAATGCTTGGTTTCTCACACTCACAATGGGTTATTTCAGCAAGGTAGCAGTGGTTCTGGATTCATTGAACCAGCCAATCTTCATCCAATCTGTACCATTCAATTTAGGCTTAGAAAGCATCACATACTATGACAGACAGCACTTTATTGTCCTTCCTATGCACACAACCCTACATTTATAACAGGTACATAGCTTCCGTACCTGTGATTCAAGAAACCATAAAGTGTGAGTGGTCAGATGCTCTTAAGGAAGAAATCAATAAGATATTGTGCTGCTATTCCACCTCCATTGTGTTATTTGCTCCATGAACTCTTCAGAATTCAAAAGAAAGTAAATGAAACCAAGGGTGTTATTCTAATCTTCTTTCTGTTTCCTTCTTTTTTTTTTTTTAGCATGGAATTCAAAGAAATGAGGCTGATTTAACCAGCTAAAATGTTTATTACATATAATCAAAGATATTTCTGGTGGTGGCAGTGCTCTTGGGGCAGAAATTGGGTACCACAAAGAAAGTAGAGACAGGCATAAAAGCACGTGCTCTACCACTACTGAGCTACACCCCCAACTAGATAAAGTGCATTTTGGAATTCTTTCCAAATTTATAATCTTTATTCCTCGTATCAAACGATTTTGTGAATTGCAGAGGAAAAGTGAATGTAAACTTCCCTATTTGAGAAACATAATGCGTATTTGCCTTAGAGAAAAGCACCAAAATCAGATTCCAAAGGTAGGAGGCTTAAAAGAGACAATCTGTTGCCTCTCTTCCTTTCTAGCTTCATTTCCTGCTCCCCCCCACCCCCACGTGTAAGGCCTCCAGAGACTGCCGCAGGTAGATAGGTAGCCCGGGCAATTTCTGATAAGGTAGCTTTGGAAAGGCAGCAGGCGTAGAGTCAAAAGGGGCACTGCAGTTCCCGCACCCAGCACCGCCTCCGTTGGAACAAAGAACTTCTAAATCATCTCCATTTCCTGAGGACAGAAAAAAAAAATACTACTCAATGTTTTGAGATAATAGCAAGAAACGTCCCTCCGAGTTCACGATGTCCTGCATCAATCACTTAGGACAAATTGGAAACAGGAGGCTGGATGATCTGGCCATAGGTGGCAAGATCCGCAATCTGAGCCAACATTTACCTCCCGCAAAACCTTGACGGTCCCTCTGCTATGCCCAACTGGTCCAGGGTAGGGTAGAGTGGGATGGGTTGGAGAGGGGCTGTTGTTTAGATAAAAGGTAATCAGGTAAGGCAAGACTGACTTCTGTCTCTCCGCGAGAGACAGGGAACCTGAGAGCTATGAAGAATTATTGGTTTCTCGAATGGTAGCGGGGTGAGGGTGAGGGAAGCTTCTTATATTTTAAAGAGCTGGCCCAGCCCGGTTCAAATTCATAGCTCTTGATTTCAAGGAGCCTCTAGTGCCAATTCGCCCTCTGAAACCGTTTCGAACTTAATAAAAAGTAAAATAAATAAAAGTAATACCCAAAATACCCTTTTACATTTTACCCAGATTTAGTTATCCTCAATGTTTTACCTTATTTGCTTTATCATTTGCTTAGTGTCTCTCTCATTTGAGAGTAAGTTGCAATACATCGTGTTACATAACCACAGTACTATCATGAACTTTAGTGAATTTAACATTTGTAGAATAGCTATATTTAATCTACAGTTTACAGGACAATATGACCAGTTTCCCCATTGAGTAAAGGATCTAATCTAGGATATTGCATTTAGATGGCATATCTTTTTAGTTTTCTTCAATATGAAACATTTCGACAGCTTTCCTATGTCTTTTATAACATTGACATGCTATTTGACTAATACTGTCTCCCCGCCCTTTTTTTTCTTTTTTCTTTTCTTTTTTAATTTTTTAATTTTCTTTTTCCTTCCCTTCCCTTCCCTTCCCTTCCCTTCCCTTCCCTTCCCTTCCCTTTTCTTCCCTTCCCTTCCCTTCCCTTCCCTTCCCTTCCCTTCCCTTCCCTTCCCTTCCCTTCCCATATCCTTTCCCTTTCCCTTTCCCTTTCCCTTCATTTCTTTCTTTTTCAATATAATGCCTTTTACTTGAGATGACTGATGTTTTCTAATGATTACATTCAGTTTATGCATTCCCCACCAGAATAGTACATAGATGATGTGAGCTCTTCAAATGATCATGTCTGGAGACAGGTGAGGAATCTGTCTCTCACTGTTGAAGTTAAGTTTCATCATTTGGTTTTTGGGGTGACAATTTAAAACTGCAAATATCCTGCTCCTCACCAAAATTTCCCTAAGATTTTACATCCACTATCTGGACCAGTCTTTATTATGATAGTTGCAAAATGATTTTCCAACTCCAGCCTACCCACTACATTTATAGCTAGTGCTTGTTATGCTACTAAACAAGAGCTCCTGCCCCCCCCATTATTTTCTTCATTCAATTTATTATTTGTATAGATTTCTATTTTTTTTCAGTAGTTTATAATTTATTACAATAATTAATTATTTTTGGTGTACAAATTGTCCAAGATTTGGCCAGTGAGAGTCCCTTCAAACTACCTCCTGTGTCTGTTTTCAAATTTCTCATAATTTTTAAATAATATTTACTTTCTCAGCCACTCCTCTGTTCCCACTTTCCTAGGCTGAGTCTGTCCTTCTGTCCCGTCGGCAAACATCCAACACTGGGGCTCCTGACAGCAGAAGTGGTTAAGAGAGTTGATAATCAGGATAAGAATTTGTACTGGGAGTTTTTCTTTTCTTTTCAACTGATTCCATATATCCCTTGCAAAACAAATAGGGGTAAGGAAAAAAAAATCACAAACATAATATTGAGTGAAAGAAACTAACATAGTGTATAATTCTACTTGTATAAAGTTTAAAAACTGTCAAAACTAATGTGTGGTGTAAGAAGTCAAGTTAGTTACCTTCTTGTGAGTCTGAAGAACAGATGAGCTTCTGTGGTGCTTGAAATATTCAGTCTCTTCATCTGGCTGTTGGTCACAAGAGTAAGTTCACTTTATGAAAAAATACCAAGCATCACTTGTGAACTTTTTGGTATGTTTTTATACTTTAATATAAAGTTTTCAAAAACAAAAACAATGTACAGAAGTGTTGTTTAGTCACTGGAAGTTCCTCTTTCTGTTTCTGCCTTGGATTCATTTCCAGAAGAGATTTTCCTTACAAGGTATAGTATTTGTCAGTGATAACATGATTAACCTTGAAATAAAGAGAAATTTATTATTGTTTATTGCACTAAGATACACTCTCCAGGGGTTAATACAGTACATCAAAATGCATCATCAGGGTTCAAGAAGAATCTTTTCTTTATTGTACTTTGTCAATTAGAGTTGACATACAATATTATATCAGTTTCAGGTGTACAGCATAGTAATTAGATTTATTTAAATTTAAATTATATAAATTAGATTTATATAAATTATGAGGTAATCACCTTGAATAAATCTAGTGCCCATCTGACATCATACATAGTTATTATAATATTATGAACTATAGTCTCTATGTTATACTTACAACCCCATGACTACTTTGTAAGTATCAATTTGTACTTCTTAATTGCTTCCCCTTTTCACCCATTCCCACTTATACTCTCCCATCTGGCAACCATCAAAATATTCTTTGTATCTATGAGTTTATTTCTGTTTTGTTTGTTCATTTTGTTCTTTAGATTCCACATATAAGTGAAATCATATGACATTTGTCTTTCTCTTTCTAACTAACTCCACTCAGCACAGTACACTATAGGTGCATCCATGTTGTTGCAGATGGCAAGATTTCATTCTTTTTATGGCTTAGTAATATTCCATTGTATATACGTATATAATATTCCATTCATTGATGCAGGGACACCCAGGTTGACTCCATATCCTGACTATTGTAAATAATGTTATTCTGAACATATAGATACACATATCCCATTGAAGTAATATTTGGAACTTCTTTAAATAAATACCCAGAAATGAGATTGTTGAGTCCTTCTTTGTCTCCTGTTATATCCTTTGTTTTAAAGTTTTTTTTGGGGGGGGTATAATTATTGCTACCCCAGCATTTTTTCATTTTCATTTTCATGAAATATCTTTTCCCATCCATTTACTTTCAGTCTGTGTGTGTCTTTCGATCTGAAATCAGTCTCTTGTAGGCAGCATATGTAAGGGTCTTGTTTCTTTGTTCAGCCACCTTATGTTTTTTGGTTAAAACATTTAATCCATTTATAATCAAACTAATTGTTGCTAGGTATGTAGTTATTGCCATTTTATTATTCGTATTTGCTATCTTTTTTTCCTTCTTCTTAAAGAAGTCTCTTTAACATTTCTGTAATACTGGTTTGGTGACAATAAACTCCTTTAAGTTTTTCTTGTCTGGGAAGGTCTTTATCCATTCTTCAATTCTAGTTTTGCTGGGTAGAGTAATCTTGGTTCTAGGTCCTTGCTTTTCATTACTTTGAGTATTTCATGTCAATGCCTTCTGGCCTGCAAAGAGTCTGTTGAGAAGTAAACTGGCAGTTTTATGGGGGCTCCTTTGTAGGTAACAAACAGCTTTTGTCTTGCTGCTTTTAAGAAACTCTGTTTATCTTTAACTTTTGGCATTTTAATTATAATATGTCTTAGTGTGGACCTCACTGGATTCATCTTGTTTAGGATTCTGTGTTTCCAGGGCTTGTATGTCTATTTTCTCCACCAAGTTAGGAAAGTTTTTTGTCACGTTTCCTATCTCTTTGTTGAAGTTCTCACTGAGATCATGCAGTATCCTTATAACCAGTGTTTTGAACTCTGCATCTGGTAGATTGCTTCTCTCCAGTTTGTTTAGTTCTTTTTCTAGACTTTGTTTTGTTTTGTTTTTGTTTTTGTTTTTGTTTTTGTTTTTCATTTGGGACATGTTTCTTTGTCTCCCAATTTTGGCTGCTTCTCTGTGTTTGTTTTCTATGGATTAGGGATAGCTGTTATGCCTCTGGGTCTTATAGAATGGCCTTACACAGTAGGTATTCTGTGGGGCCCAGTGGCATAGTCTCCTCTGTCACCTGAGCCAGGTGCTCCAGGTGTGTCCCTTGGATTGGTGGTTTGTGCCTTCTTATTGTAGTTGAGCCTTGGTTGCTGTTTGCATGTCAATGGGAGGGATTGACTCTTGGGTTGATTTGTTGTTAGGACTAGCAGGTTACTATAGTCAAGGAGCTATTGTGCAGAGGCTGACCCTATAGAGCAGGATTCACTTTAGCAGCCCTCTGGCACATGCCCATTCTGCCCTTTGGTTGTGTCATTTGTGGAGGTAATTGAGTAGTGCTCTGGGGAGGTCTTAAGCAAAGCAGGCCACCAGGTATATTGGTTCTGGGGCCTCTTGGGAGGGGCTCTGTTTCTGGCCAAAGTCACCTGCTGCATTTGCTCAGCACGGGGCCACTTGGTATGAGCTAAAAAGGGATCTGTATATGGTTGCCACATATGCTGGCCTTGGAATAGACTAAGCTGCAAATTAAGGTGCCTGCTTCTAGTGCTGGGCTTAGGGATGCTTACCAAGACATACAGGGCACACTAGGTCAGATGCTGTGTGTTTGGGGTTTGTAAACCTTTGAGAAATTTTTGGAAGGTCCACATCATGAGCCAAGGCAGGCTGTTTATATAGGAAAGCCTCTGGAAGCAGCTTGGGTAGGTCCACAAGTTGGGTGGAATGGGGTCTCAGGGATTCACCAGGGCAGGGTGAATGGTGTTAGATTGATAAAGACTCAGATATGGAGACTTCTTGGGCATGAACCTGTAGGCTGGGTGATGGGATGGCTCAACAAAGGAACAAGGTCTTCTGCCAGCACTTCTGTCTGAAAGAAAGCTTCCCCTCCAACCCTTGCCCTCAAGTCAGACAATTCAGCTCCTCCCTGTATGTCCCTGGCACTTTCAAGCTGCTGCCTCAGTGCTGGAGCTCAGTGCAAGTGAGTTGGTGAGCATTTAAGTCCATGCACAATCTTTTCAGAGGAATGCCTGGTACTCCAGTAGCCATCTACTTCACATAGCCACAACCTTCTCTGGTTTACACAGCCAGAAGTTTTGGGAACTTCTCTTCCTGGCACTGGAACTCCAGGCTAGGAAGCTTAATGTGGGGCAAGATGCCTCATTTTTCAGGGAGAAACTCTATGGCCAAAATATCTCTCCCAATTTTTAACTGCCATGTGTGGGTGTGGGACTAGCTTGTTTGCATCCCCACTCCTACCAGTCTGGACAAAGCTTCTTCTGTATATGCTTGGTTATAGGACTTTGGTTCACCTAGATTTTAGACAATTCTCAATGATTGTTTTTGTGTAGTTTAGTTGTAATTTTGATGTTGTCTTGGTAGGAGGCAAGCACAATGTTTACCTACTCTATTATCTTGACCTGAATCTTTGTTGCTAATATATAAATTTTAAATGCTATAAATTTCACTCTCATTACTTTTGCTACACCCCATAAATTTGAATAGGTTGTATTTTTATTTTTATTTAGTTCAAAATATTTTTAATTTATCTTGAGATTTTTTTTATCCATGTATTATTTAAAAGGGCATTAAAAGTCCCCCACGTATTTAGGAACTTTTCAGTATCTTTCTGTACTAATTTCTAGTTTTCTTCCATTGTGGTCTGAGGGCAAACATTGTACAGTTTCTATTTTTTTTAATTATTAAAGGTGTGTTTAGACCACAAAATGTGACTGTTCCATGTGATCTTGAAAAAAAAAGGAGTATTTCGCTGTTGTTGGATGAAGTATTCTATAGATGTCGATTATATCCAGTTGAATAATGTGTTGTTGAGTTAAACTATGTTTTTATCAAATTTTCTGCCTGCTTATTTGTCTATTACTGATAAAAGTAACTAACTATGATAGTGGATTCACCTATGTATACTTTCACTTTTATCAGTTTTTTCATCTCATATATTTTGATGCCTTTTAAGCACAGATATCTTAAGGATTGCTAAGTCTTCTTGGAAAATTGATCTCTTTATCAATATATGATATCCCTGTTTACTCCTTCTAATTTCCTTGCTTTGAAGTCATCTTTAAAATTAATATAGCTACTCAAGCTTTTTAAAATTAGTGTTAGTATGATATATATATATTTTTACTTTTAATCTATTTGTATCTTTATATTTAAAGTGGGTTTCTTGTAGACAACTTAGAGTTGGGTTATGTTTTTTATCCACTCAGTCTCTTGTCTTTTCATTTGATGCATTTAGCCCATTCACATATAAAGTGATTATTGGTAGAGTTGGGTTATCTCACATATTTGTAACTGTTTTCTGTTTGCTATTCTTATTTTTTTGTTGTTGTTGTTGCTTTTGTTATCTTCTCATTTCTGTCTACTCTTGATTTTACTGAGCGTTTTATGATTACATTTTCTCTTCTGTCTTGGTATATGAATTATATTTTCCCTCACCCCAAGCTTTATTAGGTAAAACTGACAAATAATATTGTAAGATATTTAAAGTATGAAATGTGTGATTTGGAATACATATACATTGTAACAAGGTTCTGCACATCATGTTAATTAATACATCTATCACATCACATACTCACTTTTTGTGTGAAATTTTAGCAAATTTCAATTATATAATAAAATGTTATCAATATAATCACCATGTTAGCCATTAGATACTATGACCCTATTCATCTTAAACTGAAAGTTAGTAACTTTTTACCAATTTTTTTTGTCCTCTGCACATGTTTTGATTGGATCATTTGTTTTTGTTTTTGTTACTGAGTTGTATGAGTTCTTTGTATATTTTGGATATTAGGCCCTTATCGGAGTTGTTGCTTGCAAATATATTTTCTCATTCTGATGGTTGTCTCTTTACCTTGTTGATGATTTCTGAAGCTGAGCTGAGCAGAAGCTTCTTAGTTTGATGTAATCCTATTCATTTATTTTAGCTTTTACTTTCCTTGCTTTTGAGGTCATAAAATCCTCTTTAAGTCCAAGGTCCTTGAGTGCAGTTCCTATGTTTTCTTCTCTGCATTGTATTGTTTCAGGTCTGATATTCAGGTCCTTAATCTATTTTGAGTTACTTTTGATGTGTGGTGATAGACAACAGTCTAGTTTCATTCTTTTACTGGTGGCTTTCCAGTTTTTCCAGCACTATTTACTGAAGAGGCTTTCTTTTCTCCACTGTATGTTTTTGGCTTTTTTGTCAAAATTATTTGCCCACATAAATATGGGTTTACTTCTGGACTCTCAATTCTGTTCCACTGGTCCATGTGTCTATTTTTCTAACAATACCATGCCATTTTGATTACCGTTGCTTTTAATTTGAAGTTGGGCAGTGTGATGCCTCCAGCCTTATTCTTTTTTCTCAGGATGGCTTTGACAATTCAGGGTCTTCCATACAAATTTGTGCTTCCATAAAAATGTGATGATTTTTTGTTCTATTTCTTTAAAAAATGCCGATGGTATTTTGATGGGGATTGCATTAAATCTGTATAATGCTTTAGGTAATATGGTTATTTTAATGTGGTCATTTTATGTTGATTCTTCCAATCAATGAACATGGAATATCTTTCCATTTCTCCGTATCTTCTTCAATTTCTTTTAATAGGGTCTTGTAGTTTTCATTATATAGGTCTTTCACATGTTTCATTAAATTTAGCCTAGGTATTTTATTTTTATTACAAAAGAAATTATTTTTTCTACTTTTTCTGATACTTCATTATTAGAGTATACAAATGATATGGATTTTTGAACATTCATTTTGTATCCAGAGATTTTACTGTACTTGCTTATTGTTTCTAGTAGTGTTCTTGTGGAATCTTTAGGGTTTTCTATATAGACAATAATATCATCCACAGATAGTGACAGTTTGACTTCTTCATTTTCTATTTGGATGCCTTTTATATCTTTCTCTTTTCTGATTGCACTTGCTAGAACCTCTAATTTTATATTGAATAAGAGTGACGACAGTGAATAGGCTTGCATTGTTCCTGATCTTAGAGAGAAGGTTTTTAGTTTTTCACCATTAAGTATAATGTTGGCTGAAGGCTTTTTTATGTTGGCCTTTATTATGTTAAGGTACTTTCCTTCTATACTGATTATCTTAAGTGTTTTGATCATAAATGGATGCTGAATCTTGAGAATGTTCCATGTGCACTAGGGAAGAATGTATAGCAGCTATTTTGAGATAGAAGGCTCTGTAAATGTCAATTATGTCCAGTAGGTCTAGTGTGTCATTTAAAGATGTTATTATTTTCTTATTGATTTTCTGTTTGGATGATTTGTCCATATCCAAAAGTGGCGTATTTAGTTTCCTTACTAAGATAATGTTTTGGTCTGTTTCTCCCTTTAGTTATCTTAGTAATTGCTTTACATATTTTGGGACTCCTTGACTGGGAGCATAGATATTAATAAGTGTTATGTCTTCTTGGTGCATGATTCCCTTTATCATTATGAAATGTCCCTCAGTGTCTTTTTTTACCTTTTATATTTTAAAGTCTATTTCATCTGATATTAGTACTGCTACTTCCACTTTTCTCTGCATGCCATTTGCTTGAAATATCATTTTCCACCCTTTTACTTTGAGTTTATATTTGAACTTGGAGCTGAGATGTGTTTCTTGGAGGCAGCATATGGTGGGGTTTTGTTTTCTGATCTAATCTGCAACTCTGTGTCATTTTATTGGTGCGCTCAGTCCATTTACATTTAGGGTAATTATTGCAGTACGAGGTCTTCTTATAGCCATTTTCTTTTGCTTTCTGATAGCTTGTTGTTTCCATCGCTTCTCTGTCCTTGTGTGTGTGTGTTTTATTTTATCTATCTATCTATCTATCTATCTATCTATCTATCTACCTACCTACCTACCTATATTTTGGTTGGGTTTTGTGGGTTTTCCCCTCTTGTTCTACTTCACTTTTTCAGTTCTGAATCTGTTCAATTCAGTGGTTACACTTATGAATATGTGAAGTATAATTATATATATGTATACACACACACACACACACACACACACACACACACACACACACACACACAGAGTTGCCCATTTTCTTCTGCCTGTGCCTGATCTCCATTTCCCTTTGTAATTTGGATCTTTGAATCCTCCCCTTTTCAGTTATTGTTGTCTCATTTTTTCCCTATGTAATGCTGAACATTCATTACTATCTTGCTATAGCAATTGTAAGCAATTGTATAGCAATTGCTATAGCCCTATAACAGGGCTTATAATGCCCTGTTCTTAGTATAAGGGTTGTACTCCTCTGCTTCTTTTTGAATTAGTGTTTTGGCTTTTGTTGGATAAATATCCAGAAGTGGAATTGCTGGGTCATAAGGTCATCCTATCTTTAATTTTCTGAGGAACCTCCATACTGTTCTCCATAGGGGCTGCACCAATTTGCAATTCCACCAACAGTGTTTGAGAGTTCCTTTTTCTTCACATCCTCGCAGACACATATTTGTTGATTTACTGATAATAGCCATTCTGACAGATGTGAGGTGATATCTCATTGTGGTTTTAACTTGCATTTCTCTGATGATTAGTGATGTTGAGCATCTTTTTATGTATCTATTGTACTTCTTTAGCCCTTCACCCCATTCTCTGTGCTCCCTAAACCACCTCCCCTTTGTCCGACACCAAATTGTCCACTGTTTGTGAGTCTGTTTTTGATTAGTTTGTTCTTTTTATTCCTTATATTCTGCATATAAGTATAGTTAATAAAAATGTAACAACAATTTGCTTTTCTGTTTTACATAAAACAGGGCTTTACCTTGAGGCTAACCTCAGATACTACTTTGGAAAGTCATACTCTGGCTTTCTACTCTTTACTGTATTAGAACTTTTTGTTCTTGTCTAAAATTCTTTATTTACCCTGTCTTTATTTTTCTAAAACTAGATTCTGTAGCCAAAATTGTATCTTCCCACTTTATGTGTTCATAGCCTCTACTTCTACCTTAAGCTCTAGTGGCTATTTGGTTAATATATGTATTTTAAATTATATTTCCTAATATTCTAACTGATTTTTGTCTTTATATTTTAGGGTCATTTTTGTGGCTTTCTATGATGTTGCAATGCATGGGTGATGATGATCTCAGTAGCTTAGATACTAGTGAAGCAGAAATTAAACCAGAAAGCATGAGAGAAAAAATTTTCAGAAGTCTAGCAGTATTACTGGAAAACAAAAGTGAAAAATACCAAAATATTTTCTAAAGCAAAGTATGTCAGTTAATAAGAGAAGTGAATGAGGCTAAAGTTAAGGCAAAAAAGGGATCAGTTGATTACTGTTGCTTGGCTAGATTTAATGTGATCCTCGTAAAAGGAGATGGAAGCTGATTGAGGCTATTAATGGGGAAACAGATAAAATATGGTATTATTTACACAGTGAGAACTTATTTGACATTCTGCATGATACACATCTTAGCATTGGACATGGTGGACGTACCCACATGGAAAAAGAGTTACAAGCAAAATACAAGAACATCACAAAAGAAGTTATAATGCTGTACTTGACACTCTGCAAACCATGCCAACAGAAAAATTCAAAACTCAAGAAAGTTCTAATATCAAAAACAATTAAGGAAGTTAACTCAAGATGCCAAGTAGATTTTATAGACATGCAACTGAATTCTGATGGAGAGTTTAAATTTATAATGCATTATCAGGACCTTCATATGAAGTTGAGTTTTTTGTGGTCATTAAAATCTGAAAGGCCTCAGGAAGTTTGCATGCTCTGTTAGATATTTTTACAATTATTGGAGCACCCAGTGTCCTGCAATCTGACAATGGGAGGGAGTTTTCAAGACGGTTTGTCAATGAACTCAGTAATATTTGGCCAGAATTGAAAATTGTCCATGGGAAGCCTCAGCCCTGCCAAAGCCAAAGTTCTATAAATCAAACTAATAGATATCCAAAGGAAGATTATCTCCTGATACAAACTAACAATTGATCATACTAGGCTGATTTTTGTGGTTCATTTGGATGACCCAAAATCAACCCCACCACAGAGGCATGCAACAGACTCCACGTGAAGGTACATTTTAGTTCTGAAACTAAATGACCCGTGTCATTCTCAGTTAACTTAAGAACTTGTTGCCAGTCTGACTACAGAAAATGAATTAGAACAGGCCAACAAAGAATTTGGAAACAATTTAAAAACCCACTATGAAGAAAACTTTGAGACTGGAACAGATAGTATAGTGATATTGAAGAGAATCTTTCTATTACTCCTAAGGTGGTCCAAACCCCCGCCCCTAAAACAGACTAAAATTTTTTTCTGCATAGTTTGTGAAAAAGAATGTAAAGGTGCTAATATTTGTATTAAATATTAGCAATGTTCATGCCATCTGTGGAGTGCACTCTCAACATAAGACTGAGGATTACCATCACAGAATAACTTACAGTCTTTGCTATGAGACCACTACAATAAAAAGGAAACATGATGAAATTCAAAGTTTGACTGTTCAACCTTCTAAAATGCTAAAGCCATCAGAGACACCATTTTCATCAGACAAAGTAGGAGATTGGTAAGAGTCTATCTGCTATAGATTAAAGCAGGGGAAGAATCTCGTTAAAGTTTACTGTGATCATGATGAGTGAAAATATTTTGATGTGTTCTATTAAAACACAGTTATAGCCATTTTAGAAATATTTTCTCCAAAGAAAGGCCAATTACTTTTTTTTTTAAGAGGTAAAGTGATAGGATTTATTGAAGTGCAGTTACAGCTTTCTTGCAAGAGGGGATACCGGAAAGTGGGATGCCCCTGAATAGAAAAAAAAAAGCTCTTTCTTTTATAGATTTATATGCTAGCTACTTGTTCTGGTCTGACAAGACAGGGAGTGGGGGTCTGACAAGTGTTCCTCTTTCTGATTAGTTGGTCTAAAGGTTTCTATGCGCTATTTTTTCTGATTGGTTGGCACATCTTCACCCCACCCTCCTGGGTGTGCTGCAGGGTGCACTGCAGGATAATCATCAGTATTGGTCCTGCAAAGGGAATAAACCAGGATACCTAGTTCCAAATCTTAGACCAGGACCCCCTATGATTTGCTTAATTGTTTGCAGATACTTGAAGCCCTATCAGTGAGCTTTTTGAAGGCCCATTATTTTTAATGCCCCCCCAACCCTTTTCATTTTGGAAGTTGTAACTTTAAATGCTGTCTTATTTATTGTCCTAGGGTGTTGCATACTATCTTTTTTACTAGTTTCTAATGTTGGGCATTTCTTGGGAGAATGAGAAAGCTGCCATTCAGGGCATAAATGTTTACAGTGAAGGATGAATTTGTGTACAGATGAATTGAATGCAACTTTGTTTTAATTGTATGTGAGTTTGGGGGCAACTTGATCAATGCAGATATATTGTTAACATGATAATTCTTTTAGTATATGTGATATTTGAGCATGATGATGATATAAAGGAAGATTCCTTTTTTAGCCTCTTTACCAACAAACACAACTAGCTCAGAACTGTATAAAGCTAAGAAAGGACATCTCAGATGTAGTAAAAAAATATTTTGGAAGAGCAGGGGATGATAAATTTGTTTGAGAGATACGGGTTTGTGTTGGAAAAGAGTTTAGTCTCCAGATTTAAATAGATAGTATAAGATAAGGCCAAGAAGATTTTAAATCAGTAGGTTTTATAAAGTAGAGTTACTGTGTATTCAGGTTAGAATTTTGAAATATGGAGGTTACAAATGATTTGGTATAGTGGCATTCAGAGTGCCACCAGTGTCGGTCTGAAAACTATAAGTCTATAATGAAGATTTAGAAAATATTTAGAAACTTATAACAATTTGACATTGCTCTGACACCCAAGAGCATGATTAATGAATCTGTTTTTTTTTGCATAAAATACAGACCACTTTGGGTGTTGTTAAACTCTCAAGGTGAGTCACATGTGGTAGAAATTGCACACTAGTCAAGCAAAATAGCTTCATGTTATAATGTGTGATATTTTAGTTTGTCAGCTGTAACTCAAAAGCATATAAAACCCAGATAAAATTTTATAGCTTAATTTTAAAATCATTTTTTCAATCAAGTCTAGTTTGTAATTTGTAATTTAACATTAATTAGATAAAGTAGGAAAGGAAAACTTATGTTATTTCTTTTTAATCCTAATTTGCAGATGGCTAAACAAGCTTCACTGGACTTTTTTATCAAAAAAAAAAAGAACTACCTTTTCTGACTATCGCAGTAGTTATAAAAGAAATGATAACAATGGAAGTCATCCTGAGGAAGTGAAAACAAAAAGAGTTCATACTAGTTTTACTCAGAAGTATGATCCCTCATATATCGAATTTGCAGCCATAATTGGTGGTGAAGTGTTAAAACCACAGTGTATTATTTGTGGAGATGTACTATCTAATGAAGCAATGAAACCATCAAAACTTAAACGGCATTTATATTCAAAACATAAATAAATTCACAACCAAAATAATTTTTTGAAAAAAAGAGTAGTGATATTGAAAAGCCAACCAAAACAGGTGTTCAGTGTCTCTCATATAGACATTAGTGCTTGGAGAGCTTCTTATAAAATAGCACTTCTAGTTGCCAAGTCTAAAACACCATACACAATTGTCGAGACATTAGTGAAAGACTGAATCAAAGAAGTTTGCTTGGAAATGTTGGGTGAATATGCAGCAAAGAAGGTAGCTCAAGTACTGCTTTCCAATAACACCATAGCTCGACATATTCAGGAACTGACTAATGATATGGAAGACCAACTCATAGTACAAAAAAAAAGTAGCAAAGTATTTTTCATTGCAATTTGATGAATGCAGAGATATTGCTACAATGATAATTCTCTTAGCATGTGTGAGGTTTGAGCATGAGGATATAAAAGAAGAATTTTTTTCAGCTTCTTTACCAACAAACACAACTAGCTCAGAACTGCATGAAGCTGTGAAGAATTATGTTGTCAACAAATGTGGTTTGGAATTTAAGTTTTGTATAGATGTATATTCTGATGGTGCAGCTTCAGTGACAGGAAAACATTCTGAAGTGGTGACCAAGATTAAGAAACTTGCACCAGAGTGTAAAATAATGTATTGCTTTATTCATTGAGAAAGTCTTGCTGTGAAAAAAAAAATCAGCTGAACTAAATAGTGTGCTTACTGACACTGTTAAAATTGTGAATTATGTAAAATCTAATGCATTAAATTCCAGATTATTGTCTTTATTATGTGATAATATGGAAGTTGATAATAAGCAACTGTTATTGCATGCTGAGATGTGGTGGTTATCACAGGGAAAGTTCTATCAAGAATGTTTAAAATATGAAACAAACTCTTAGTATTCCTACAAAGCAAGAAGCCAGTTTGGTTCCAACTTTCAGAGATGTGAATTGGACAGCCAGACTTGTTTATTTGTTATTTAAATATTTTCAGTATTTTTAATCTTAATGTTTCCATGCAAGGAAAAAAAAACATGTTTTTCAATGGCAGACCAGATGGAAGGACAAAAACAAAAGTTAGAAGTTTGTAGAAACAGAATTTCTACAGATTGTTAGGATATGTCCTATAATTTAACAACTACTATCAGTGAATAGGTAATGATCTTGATATTGCATATCTGAGAAAAGTTATCAGTGAACACCTTAGATTGTTTTGAATTGTATTTTCCATCAAAAGAAGATCTACGCATAGGAAATTCATGGATTCAAAACCCATTTCTTTCATCAAAAGATAATATAAATTTAACTGTAACTCTACAGGATAAGTTGTTAAAACTTGCTACTGATGAAATATTAAAAATGAATTTTGAAAATACAGCATCTCTTGCTTCATTTTGGATAAAAATTAAAAATAAGTATCCTGAGCTTGTTGAGATTGCTTTAAAATCTCTTTCCGTCAACATATCTCTGTGAGACTGGGTTCTCTGCTATAAATGTTATTAAAACAAAACATAGAAACAGTTGAAATATACATCATACTCTGAGAATAGTGTTGCCATCAATCCAACCTAGATTAGACAAATTGACAAACAAGAGGCAAGCTCACTTATCACATTAAAAACTTGAAATATTGATATATTAGGTATTCATTCAAAGCATGCATATAGGCATTATAGAAATATGAAAAGTTACGATTAAAATACAATTCTCTATTTAAGTGGCCTATAGGTATACTTCCAGTTAAGAAAGTGTGGAGTTTATATATGTATATATATATATATATATATATATATATATACATATATATAGGTATATATATATATTTTTTCTGTTATATTTATTTAATGTAATTTTTAAAAATTGTATTTTATTATTGTATTATTGTATTTCATTGTTATTAAGATTGTAGGATGACTTCAGGATGGGGAATGATTTCTTTGAAATAGCAGAATTAATCAGTGAAGGGAAGTGACTTCTAGAGGTAGAATTAGAATTTAAATGTAAGAGAAGGACCTGGTCAATAAAATGTTAAGCCTTTTCAGCTGATCCTGGGAAGTTAGGTTGGAAGTTGATGTTAAGTTTGTTTTGTAGGTGTATGTTTAAATGCAGTGCTTAAGTGGGTGAGTGAGAGGAAACACTAATCTTGTAAGTTGTTATATGTCTTTAAATTCATATTGATATTCTGGTTTCATAATGGGGTTTGGGCCATAATGACAAGTTTATATCAGTTAAAATGTTTTAGACTTTGCTTGAGCTGATTGCCTTTAAGATTCTTTGGGACAAAGTCAGGTATTATTGACACCTGAAGTATATTTAGTAACTTTTATTATTGTTTGGAGATGATTCAGAAGAATGCCACTCATCTGCTCTCCTATCTGTGTACTCACTCAGAATTACTGAAAACAGACTATTTGCATGAGGCAGGTTCCTTAAGGTAAAATATGCCAGGATCCTTGAAGAAAATGAGCCTTTTCCTAAACAAGAAAGCAAGTTATAGTAAGTGCTTGACAGTGGTTTAATTCTGCCCACCTACATCTCATGTGTCTACCTAATGTGACTATGTTTTGGAACTAAGGCATTTATGTTTTTAGAATTTTATCATTTGTTCTTATTAATAAAGTATTATGCTTCCAATTTTTAATTTTAAAAAGCAGTATATGTGATTTTATATTTATTTCTGTAGATACCTAAAGTGGTCTGGTAGAAATAAATTTACTTATTTTCTCTCTAAGAAATATAAAGTATTAGATATCTGAGAACAGAATTAGAATCATCTGGACAAGGTTTTTGGTGTGAAGCCTCAGGTATCTGAATTAGATTTACACCTGTTTTTCCTGCAGATGACTCAGTACCAGGAAGTTGAATTGATTTATCTTTACCTTTTTAAAATTTAGGAATATTTGCTGTCTTCCTTCTTCTCTTCTTTTTTTTTTGTCTTATTGTATGTTTATATTCGACCGCTTTATTGAGATATAGTTTTCATTCCATAAGATCTTAACACAAATTTGATGACTAGTGATTCTGTAGATCACCTTGTTTTTCTTCTTATTTTCTGCTTGTTTTATAGTTGTTTCACATGCCTGTAGATATGTGATATATGCATACACTGCAAATGTAATTGCATATTTTCTTGTATGAACACGACTATTTGTTTCCATTTATCATTTATGTATGTGCTGTTTTTAATTATATATATTGTTATTTGTGTATAATGGGATGTTGTGTTGAACTTTCCCTATTACCCAAAGAACAACAACTAGGAATGGATCAAGGAGACCTCATATGCTAAAGAAATCGGACAATGACTAGAACTAGAAATATCCCCCTCCCCTCCCTTTACCTGCACAGGCACAGCACACAGACATACCTTGAAAAATAACTAAGGAGTGATAGAAATGGCTTCAATGTAGTGCTTTGTGAGAAGAAATTACTTGTAGAGATGACTTCAAGAAGAGGAGACTTGCATTCCATTTTTAGACTGGGTGTTAGTTTAGGCAGCAGACTTCTGTTCTCTGACTACCTGAGCAGGAATATTAAATGATTAGAGAGAGAGAGAGAGAGAGAGAGAGAGAGAGAGAGAGAGAGAGAGAGATCACCATACAAGTGCCCCACAAATGTCCTGAAAAATTCTCACATGTACCCCATGCTTAGAGGACAAGTTACCAATTTATACTGTGTGTGTGTGTGTGTGTGTGTGTGTGTGTGTGTGTGTGTGTACGTGTGTACATATTTTGGAGTCTTTGGATGAAACATGACCTCCTAACAAGATTTACTGCTATGAATACACCTGTAGAGGAAGCAAGAAGGAAGAGGGAGTTGCAGTTGAGGACCAGGTGGCCTGCTCAACTTTATACCCATGGGTCCTCCATAGACTTGCCTAGATCAGAGGACCTCTTTCCTCTCAGTTCTGGTATTGAGAAACTTGAGAAAGAACTGGAGTGAGGAAGAAAAGCAGAGGTGGGGCTTTGTGACAAGGAGAGGAAAGTAGGAAGGTAGTACTTGAGTGGTACTTTTGGAGACTTCTATTCTGAGTTGACTGTCTCCTTGGGATGTTTCAGGGACTGACAAGGATTTTGTGTCAGGTACCAAAGGGATTCCTGTTAGAAAGAACCACCTTCTCTGATTTGGCTGTGTATTTTCTGCAGTGAATCTGCTAGAAGTTTTGAAGATTGGATGGGGAAACTAGCCCAGTTTGTACTCTTCCTGGACTCTCCTAAATAGTAACTTCCAGAATATCTTTTCTGGTATTCACCAAGATAGAAAGATGTTTGTGAAAGTTTCAAACATTATACAATTAGAAATTATTATAACCAGGAAATAAAACACTGGCTCAAAGAACATACTACGTGCTTTTTATTCTGATACACTTATTTTAAGTTACATTGACAATCAATTTATTATTATGATTGATACAATTATGATTTTAATTAAACCTTAAACCTAAGGTTATGTTAAAAATAAAAAAGCATGAGTCTGTTATGTATGATTTTTAAGAGTGTGATTATGATTATGATGTGCTTTATTATAGTAGTATTTAAATGCAAATTACTTTCTAACTGAAATCTCTGCCTCTTTAGGAGGGCAAATTTTCCAAATTACTCTTTCCTATCTGAAAACTTTGTCATAATTAACTTGAGGAACCAAAAATGCACTCAATGATAGAAGCACAAAGGAATGCAGGGTGCCATAGATTGGGAAAAGGTGGCCAGAGGTGAGCATGAACAGGTAAACAGAAGTTGATTTATAAAGATGAACCAAGTTGAGGTTAGCCTTAATCCTGGAGATATTCAGGAAGTCACTACAAGGATGATAAGTAGAAGGCTACTTGACTTACATTTTAGCAAGATTTATCTGGCTACCATGTAGAAAATAAATTGGAGTGCTAGAGGCAATGAGACCAAGAAGAATTTTGTAATAAAATAGCTTAATGATTATGACTTGAATTGGGGAAATAGTTGTAGGCATGAAAGAAAATGGACATATTTGAAAGGCTTGATATTATTAAAGTGCCAGTTTACAATTCTATTGAATATGTCAATAGAGATTTCACACAATGTAACAACTATCTAAAGTTTTATAAAGAGCAAAGGGTCAGACTTGCTAAGGAACATTTTTTTAAAAAAAAAAGTGAGAAAACTTGCTTATTCTCAAAAAAACCATAAACTTTTAATAAAACAATAGTTTTCAAAACAGGGTGGTATTAAGATAGCAATAGACAATAAATCTCTGGAGTAGAATGGGGATCCCAGAAAGAATCCTATAGATATATGGAAACTTGAAATGACAGAAATATCCTGCTCAGTATAGAAAATTGATTAAATAAGTTATTACTTATTAAAGTTGAAGACATGCATACCTTACAGTCGTACAAATCCACACTTAGTTATATGTTGAACATCTGCAGGATTCATGTATTTGAAAGTTTCTAACATCAAAGTTTATAAAGGTCCAAATAGGAAACAACCAAAATATCCATTCACAGAATAAAATGTTTATGTTTATTCAACAACTAGAATACTAAAAATGAATCATTGCTGAGAAAATTTTGGGCAGTGATGAAATGTTCTATATTTTGATTGTGGTGGTTACTATGTATATGTGTGTGTGTGTGTGTGTGTGTGTGTGTGTGTGTGTGTGTGTGTGAAACTCATCAGATTTTGTAATTAAAATGGTGCATTTTACTGTATGTAAATTATACCCTAATAAACTTGACTTTAAAGATTTGTGGCCTACAGTTACACATATTAACATGGATTACATTTCAGAATATATTGAAAGAGAAAGCTAAATTACAGAAAAATATTCAAATATTGTGACATTTATATAAAAAAGTTTTAATAAAAAGTTTTAAAAGTGTGTAAACCTAAACAGCATAAATTAGAGCTACTATGTGGTAAAAATCAAAATATGAACACAGAATTTGGACAAGGATTACCTGTGAAAAAAGGAAGGAGGGGATTGTGATTTTGATAGAGCCACTCAGGTCATATTCTGTTTTTTAACATGGATGGTGGCTATAACAGTGTTCAACTTACTGTTTTTTTAATGCCTTGTAGCTATGTTATAAATATTTTTTATAAATATTTTTCAAAGTTTAAAATATAATTAGTTAAACAGAATATAAATCTAACCAAAATTATGCTGAAGGTAGAATAGAGTCAAAAAAAGAAAATTATGAAAAAGCTAATGTTATGAGGAAGAAACTGCGATATTCCAACATTGGTTTATAAGAAGAAAATGAGCAACAATCTTTGAAGAGATAAAACATAAGAATATTCTAGAATTGATAAAAGGCCTGAACTCTCAAATTCAAGCAACCGACCAACCCAAAGCAAGATAAATAAAGCTAAATTTATACATAAATCCATCATAATGGGAAACATATAGAAAAAAAATGAGATAAATAACAAATAAATTGACTTATCGCAAATTTTTCAACAGCTATGACAAAAGCCAGAGTTAAAAAAATATTTTTAAAGAGTGGAGAAAAAATAACAATTGGCCTATATAGATCAACCCACTGATCATTGTGGTGTTCAAGAGTGAAAGAGGAACAAAAATATTTTTAGAAATCTCAGGCTTGATTACCAATTTTCACTGAAAGAACTATTAAGAACATAATTGAGAAGGAATAAAAATAAATTATGAAGGAAAATTTGAGCCCAACAAAGAATGATAAGCAAAGGAAGTAAAAATCTGGGAAATCTAAACATTTACTCTAAAATAATATTAGTAATAATATATAATCACTGGTAGAAAACATCAAAAAGAAACTTAAAGAACTAAACAACAACAATAAGTAACTTGGGCAAATCATGGTAATAATTTTATTTATTTATTTATTAAATTTATTGTGGGTGACATTGGTTAATAATATTTTTTAGATTTCAAGTGTACAATTTAATAATACATCTGTTTATTGCATGGTGTGTTCACCACCCAAAGTCAAATCTAATATCACCATATAATTGACACCCTTTACACTTATCTACTTTTCTTCGCTTCCCTCTGATAACTACTAAACTGTTGTCTGTGTTTATGAGTTTTTGCATTTGTCTTGTTCATTTGTTGCTTTCAGTTATTATCACACATCTGAGTGAAATCATATGGTTCTCAACTGTTTCAGTATGATGTATTTCACTTAGCATGACTAGACTTTTTTCTAAAATGTAAATTATAAGAAACAAACACACATTTTAAAAAATTTATATCCAACAAATGCAGTTTTCTAATGACAAAATATTGCATTGAAAAACCTAATGGCAATTAATATTAAAAATCTTTGAATTTGAAAGGAAAGTTTCTTATTTACCTTAGCAAGTAAACTAGCCAAAAATTTAAATTTATTATGACAAGATGCAGATTATACATATATTTAATCTGTAATGATGTTAACTCAATCCAGTAAATACTTTCTGTACCTATGCAGTAATTGGCACATTAATATATTCCAATCTTTCTTTACAGCAAAGAATAATTGTCCTTTATATTATCGAAAGCACTGAGTCATCCCTCATCTTTTCTTGCCAAGATTTCTATATTATTACAGTAACAGTGATCTATCTCACTGAATTTGCCGTTGCTCTCATTCCATCTATTTTCAATTCAGCTGTCAGATCCTCTTAAAATATAAATTAAATTATGTCACTTTCTGCTAAAAACCCTACAGTGGTTTCTATCTCATTCTAAGTAAAATCCAAAGACTACAACTTGGAATGTCTTATATTATCTATTCTCTCCCTGCCCTGATTCCTTATTCTTCTTTCCTGATTTATTTTTCTCAATTTATCTTATATATTTTTTGTTTTCCCACTAGAGTATAGTATACATGAAAAGATGGGTTAAATTTATTTTTTTAATTGTTCTATCTCCATGTCCTAGAAAATGTCTAGCACATGGTAATGCTCAGTAAGTATTTGTTGAACAAATGGATAAGTGGGTGTCAGTTCAGAGACTCAAATGTATGAATATTTTTCATTTTAATAAGTGGTAATATTAATTACATGTATAATTTGCCTTATATTTTTCATGCACAAATTCATAAGTCAATAGAAGGTTGTATCATAAAGATGGTATTTCAAAAAAGTAAGTAAAAATTTTCCGTGAGACAAAAGGCTAAACCTTTGAAACAAATGAAGGTCTTTATTCACTACTTTCACCAAAAGAAATTCTGGATATATTATTGTTTACATGTATTTTTTTCAACGTTAGGATAGATACATAGTTGTGTAAATAATAGGAAGAAAAAGACAATCAGAGAATGATTCCCAGGAAAGTTGCCAGAAAGAAGCAAATTATTGGATTTAACCCCACTGAAAATTTATAATTCTACATTGGAAAAAAGCTATTAATAAATATAAAGGTAAAATTAATTTGTAAAATATTTTTAATACATAATAGATAAATACAGTATACTATATTCATATAATTTAAATTTGACAGTGATCTTTCAAATAAGAAAAGTGTTAAACAGCCTAAAAAAATGGATTAAAGATTCCAGTGGCTTGAAGTAATAAACATTTATTTCTCACTTACAGGCTCCTTGTTTGTCTAGGCCCTGCTGAGCTCAGGGATTGGCTGGGCTCTGTTGTGTTACCCAAGTGTCTCAACGTTTCTTCATTCCAAACCAGCAGCTACCTGATATGCTGTTCTGTTGTAATACAAAATGAAGGTGGGATGGGAAACTTTGCCATGACTTTCAAAACTTTAGTTCAGAACCATACTTTCTCCTCCCCCTCACCACATTCCATTGGTCAAATTAAGTCATATTGCTAAACCTAATGTCAGTGGGTTGGGAAAGTATACTTCACCCAAGGGCAGAGAAAGACAAATTATGCAAAATAATATCTAACACGGATACTTTTTCTGGGAGATAAATACAAAGAGTCAACAAATATAATAATTTCAATTTAGAAAATGATTAAATATTTACTAGTCAGATTATTGAAGATTAAAAAATGTAACTTCATTCAAATGTACTTGGCAGCAGAAAACAATATTCTGTACCTATGCAGTAAACAATGAACTAAAAGTCATTTAAATCATAAACCCATTTTTTAAAATATATAACAAGATAAAGTGGTATCAAGATTATTTTTATGGCCCAGAAATATCAGGGATCCAGATTTTTTTTTATGTTTCTCTCCCTCTCTGCCTATTGGCCTTTGTCCTTGAGTTTGTCATCAGAGGTCAGAAGTGCTTTGCCACTCCCAGCATCACTTGTCATAAAAGCAAAACAAAGCAAAAACAATTATGAGTGGGAGAGAAATAAGGAAGAAGAACCCCTCAAAACTCTTCTATCATTAAGAAAAAGTATTTTCCAAAAGCCTCCAGCTAATTTCCTCCTTCAAATAAAAAGCCATAACTTACCTTACATAGATCTTTGGTTTGGGGAGAAAGATTGCCACCCCTGGCTTAGAAAAATTGTGATATATCCCCTGAAGTAGGGGTACATTGCCATGCAATAGGAATTCTGTTATCAAGAAGAATGGGAAAAGTGGCTGGAGAAGCAGCCCTTAGTGTCTGCCAATATTGATAAAGGTGGGGATAAACATTTTCTGGATACTAGCTGGAGAGAGACATTTTTATAGTCTTCTATGACAACAATTTAGAAATAAGAATGTAAAGGTCTAAAAAGTTAGTAACATTTGACTGAACTAGAAGTTTTAGGTAAATATAAAATATGTACCCCAAATCTAATTATGAGATTAATATATAAGGATCATTTATATTATTACCCTAGGTCAGTAAAGGAAACCATCCAAGGGCCAATGTTAGAGGAAGCATTTACTCAAGTAATGTTTCTTTGATACATTTAAATACCAAGCAGTCTTGATAATAAAAAATTGGATGTATTTTTTTCTATGGAAAACTTGTCAAAATATTGTATTGACTGAAAAAAATTATAAAACAGTTTATGTATCACAATCCTAATTTGGAAATTGTATTCTATATGTATTAATATTGTCTGAAAAGTTATTTCTCCAAACTTTAATAGCAGATGTCAAGACTACAACAATAGAGTTGCATCAAGTTATGAATGTATCTAGGAAATATATATTTATAAGCTTGAAAATATTCTAATTTGACTTTGATTAAAATAAAATTTATTTTAAAAAGTATAATCCATAGAATTTAATTTAAAAATCTTGAAAGGATTATGGTGGACTCAAGAGCTTTCAGAAGTACAAAGTCATTACTTTTTGTTATGAAGAAAGGAGAGATTAGAAAATACATTCCAATTGTCATGAAAATATAGAGCATTTATCAAATGAGGTTAAAGTGATATTTAAGTTAAATATATAATCTTCATCTTGTCATCAAGAAATTAAATTTCTGGCTAGTTCATTTTTTAAATGAGCAGGAAACTCTCCAGTCAAATTCAAAGATTTTAATAGTAATTGCCTTGTTAATAAAATATATTGTTACCGGAAACTGCTTTTATTAAGGATACATGTTAAAGGACATTAAGCTTGTTCCTTAAACTTATAAATTATATCCCCCCCAGTGCTGATGCTGGTTAATAAATCCACTGACTATGAATTTACTGATCTCGTTATCCTTCATTTCACTGATATATAAAACTAAAACTTCTCTGTGGGTAAAGAAAAATATTGTCCAAACAATATTTCTATTCTTAATAGAAATACAGATCCTTCTCTTTTAAAGAAGGATGTTTTCTTTATGTTGTGGGGTAATAGGCTGAAAGCAACTGTTGCAGAGATGAAATCTTAAGTTATTTCATGAGGAAAATGTCTAATTATATGTTAGTGATTTCTTTTGAAAATTTCAAATTACCTAATTTTTAACAGGATACTTCCATAATACCAGTGTAAAATTTTTGTCTCATTCCCATGTGGCCTATATTTTACCTGAGGGCAGTTATAGATATTATTTCATCAGTTTAGGATCCTGACACATGGAAGGTCTCTTTGGGAGGAATAGAGAGACAAAAGATGATAAACTTTTTTTTTTAACTTGATGAATTTGAAGTGTGCATTAGGGAATTCAGGCTATAATGGAAGGCTAACCTATGAGTTTGGAACTAGGGTGGAAATTTTTCAACTAGCATGAAACAGAATAAAATAATCTAAAGGAGAATGTGTGAAATGATAAGAGAAATTCTGGGGACCAAACATTTGGAATAGAGGGTCAGACAGAAAAAAGATGCAACAAAATATGGAGAAAGAATTTTAAGAAGAACTGGGAATAATAATTTAATGGTAGCCAAGGAATGAGAGAGATATATGCAAGTAATTGTCAACTCTATAAAATTCCTGGTAAAATGAAGGCTGGTAAGATGAATTATTGGTAAAATTTGAGAGTCTAAAGTGAACACTTATAGACAGTTTGTTTAGCAGTTCTTTTACCCTTCTACTGGGAACTCTTATTCTCTTCTTCTTAACCTGCCTTCATCTATGTGGATCTTATATAAATCACTGACCTGACCAGAGTTGATTGATCCATGTTGCACCCCTGATATAATAACTAGGCTGCTGACTGCCCTTTCAATAATTTTAAACATGAAAGGAAATAAAAGAATTATGACACATTCTGTCTATTGGTTTCAGCCCAGACATAAAATGATACCTTCTCTTTCATGTGAAGATAGCCATTCTACAGTAAGAGAAAATCTACAATAAAAGCATATATAATAAGAGTCCTTGGAAGACAGTGCTAGAGTCCCAGGTTTCAGCTGTTGCCAAGGCTCAACTGTATTCTTGTCCTTTCCAGAACTCAATTGTTCGACTTTTTCTTGCATTCGATTAAAAGAAAGTAATATTTTTTTCCTTAACCTAGTTTAAGCAGGATTTCTACCATTTGCCACAAAAAATCTTATTGTGGTTTCCTAATTTTGTATGAACGGAGGTCACTGATTACTTTATTCATAGTAGTTTCAGTGGAAGAGTATAAATGAGAATAATTGCAATTGAGTTGAATCATTAAGGCAAGGAAGACAAGGATGCTGACAAGAAGTTATTCATAATGATAAATATAAGAAAGGAAGGGAGAAAGAGAATGACGGAAGATATTTGAAATAGAGTGGGGATTGCTGATGGTTCTAGATTTCAAGGAAGCAAGTAGGAATATAGTTAAAGTCACAAGTGGAAGGATTTACCTAGATGAGGAAGAATCTTCCTTTGAAAAAAGAGGGATACTTGTAATCAGTTTAGATATCAAGTTCTCTGAATGCAGTTGCTGGGAGAATTAATCTTATTTTATGTCTTATTTTATGTCTTATTAAATGGCTATTCCTCTTTCAAAATAGTGAGACTATCCTGGTTTCTGTGAGCACTTATACCTGTATATCACATGCAAAGAGAAGGAGAGAACAGGAAAACAAATATTTACTAATATACCAATACTGGAAATAAGGAACATAACTTTTTCTTATTCATACGAAGATATATTCTCAGCAAGAATACTTCCCTTGACTCTATCTTTTTTTTGTAGCAACACCATTCAGTAAGCAAGCACTCAACAAAAATTTAAGTAATACATGTTAAATGAATGCTACTTTCCAGAAGTCCCTGTCATTGCTGCCAATTTCACATCCAGGTATTGAAGCTCAAATATCTGTCAGGAGATAGGGTAGAGACCAGGAGATGGGCTAAAAAGGATCCCTAATATGCTATATGCTGTAAGACATGGTTTTCAAAGTGTGGTCCCAGAAGCATCAGCATCACTTTGGAATTTGTTAAAAATGCAAATTCTTGGGTCCCACGCTAGGACCTGCTGAATCACAAACTGCAATTTATATTTTAACAAGCCATTGAGGTAATTCTGAGAAACAGTAAAGATTGAGAACCACTGTTCTAGGGCCATGCTTCTTAACTATAATGTGCGTATGGTCTGAATGAGGTTCAAGATTTTTGTGTTTCTGGTTCCAGTCAAGATGGCAGAGTAGATAAATGCTGTGCTCTCCTCCTCCCATGACCACATCAAAATTAAGACTAAATTATAGAAATATCAACCTGGAGAACCAGCTGAAGACTAGCTGAACAGAAATTCTATAACTAAGGAAAAAAACACATGAAGACCGGTAGGAGGGGTGGAGACATGAGAAAGGCTGACCTCAAACCCATGTTGAGAATTGGGAGAAATATCTCAGCTGCAGAGGTACTTCTTGAGAAGCGGCCAGACACCAGGCCCTTTAGCTTCTTTTCCCAGTGCTGGGAAAAGAAGCACCCACAATATCTGGTTGTAAAAACCAGGATGGAGTCTATTCATTCAAGTGAGATGGAAAGCTGCTAGAAACCCAGTTATCTTCTTAAAGGCCTTGTGCACAGATTCATTTACTCCAGGCACTTATCCTGGGCTCTGGCAGAGAAATAGCAGCGTGGGAGTTGCCAGAGATGTACAGGGAGAAACTGAGATAGATGACTACAGGGCAAGAACTGGAGGGACAGCTGTCATTGTCCTTGTGTTGAGCCTTCCCTTCACACAGCCAAATTTGAATCTGCATTAGCTTTGTGAACTCCACTGACTCAACCCTGATGACTCCCTGAGGCCCTGACCCACCTGACTCCCTCAGCCACAACAGGCACTTTTGGTGGCAAGCAACAAGTTTTGGCCACACAACAGTCTTTTTAAATAAATTCTCAAAGGTCAGCAGTTCCCAGGTGGGTGTCAGTAGAATTTGGAGTATGCTGAGCCTTTTACTGAGTAGACCCAGGCTCAGCACTGGAGCCAAATTTGAATCTGCATTAACCTGATGAACATCACTTGTCCCACACTAGTGACTCCCTGAGACTCCACTTCAACAAATTTACCTACTGTCCTAGGCTTTTTCAGGTGCTGAGCCTTACTAGCAGCCAGTAGGCAGTGACAGATCTCAGGTGTTTTATGACTTCTGTTGAATTTCCCTACCCCTTTTACTGCTGGCAGCCTGACTCAGATCCTAGCATGGCCTCTCCTACCACAGGCAGCGACCACAGATCTTTTTGAAGCTCTAACCAGGTAGCCCCTGGCCTGTCATAGGCAGTGATTGATAATGGCCTGCATGGAGCTCTTCCTAAGGGACCCCAGAACAAGCCCACCCATCAACTGGCTTTAGACCACAACAGAGAAATACTTGAATAGCTCCACAAGTGGAACCCAAAGGGTAATCTCAAAAGGCACCAAAGCTGCTGGAACAAATCCTGCTCTATGGAGTCAACCCCAACTCAGCAGCTCACTTGCTAATTCTCACAGCAAGTCAGCCTGATATTTAATCCCATCCACTGATAAAACAATGGTGATCAAGATTCAATTACAACAGGAGGGCACAGGCAATCTATCCAGAGACATTCCTAAAGCACTGGGCTCAGGTGATCAGGGATATTGTGCCACTGGGCCCCATAGGATACCTACTATATACAAGGCCACTTTACAAAGATTGGGAGACATAGCAGATCTACCTAATACATATAAACAGGCAGCCAAAATGAGGGGACAAAAAAAAGATGTTACAAAAGAAAGAACAGGACAAAACTTCAGAAAAAGAACTAAACAAAATGGAGGCAAGCAATCTACCAGATACAGAGTTGAAAACACTAGTAATAAAGATGCTTGAGGAACTTAGTGAAAACTTCAACAAAGAGATAGTATAAAAAGGACATAGAGACCATAAAAAGAACTAATTAGATTTGAGATTATCATAAATGAAACAAACAAACAAAAATGCACTAGAAGGAATCAATGGCAGATTAGATGAAGCGGATGATCAAATCATCAATTTGGAAGACAAGGTAGCAGAAAACACACAATCAAAATATTAATAAGAAAAAAGAATTTTAAAAAAAGGTTAGTTTAAGAGACTTCTGGGCAAATATCAAATGCACCAACATTCTCATCATAGGAGAAGCAAAAAGAGAAGAAAGGAAGCAAGAAGAAAAGGAAGCAAGGAATGTATTTAAAAAATAATGATTGCAAACTAATCTAACCTGGTGAAGAAAATAGATATACACATTCAAGAGGCAAAGAGAGTCCTCAACAAGATGAACCCAAAGAGGCCCACACCAAGACAAATCATAATTAAAATGCCAAAGTTTAGAGACAAAGAAGAATCTTAAAAGTGGTAAAAGAAAAGCAGTTACCTACAAGGGAGCGCCCATAAGACTGTCAGCTAATTTCTCAACAGAAATTCACAGGCCAAAGGGGTTGGCATGAAATATTCAGAGTGATGAAAAGAACAGACCTACAACCAACACTACCCTTTAAGGTTATCATTTAAGATTGAAGGAAAGATAAAAGACCTTATCTGACAAGAAAATGTTAATGGAGTTCATCACCACCAACCAGCATTCAGGCAATATTAATGGGATTTCCTTAAGACGTGGAATAAAAAGAACATAAATATGAATAATTAAGTGTCAATAACTACATTATTGTAATAATCACATTAAATGTAAATGGATTAAATTCTCCAAAAGACATAGGGTAGCTGAATGGATAAGAAAACAAGACCCATACAAATGTTGTCTATAAGATAACCAATTCAGATTAAAAAATACACACTGACTGAAAGTAAAGGAATGGAAAAGATATTTCTTTCAAATGGAAATGAAAAGAAAAAACAATATTTATTTGTGACAATATTTATATCAGACAAAATAGACTTTAAAGGCTATACTAACAAAGAAAGGATATCTCAGAATGATGAAGGGTTCAATTCAATAAGAAGATATAATCTTTAATATTCATTTATGCAACCAATATAGGCATGCCAAAATATATAAAACAAATAAGAAAGATGTTAAGAGAAAGATCAACACTAATATAGTTGTAGTCGGGGTCTCTAACACCCACTGACACCAATGGACAGATCTACCAAATGAGAAATCAACAAAGAAACAATGGTCTTATATGACACACTAGACCAGATAAACTTAATTGATATTTTTAGAGTGTTTCATCCCAAAGAAGCAGAGTATACATTCTTCTCAAATGCACATGGAATGTTTTTCAATATAGACCACATATTAGGCCATAAAACAAGTCTCAATAAGTTTAAGAAGACTGAAATTATATCAAGCATCTTCTCAAACCACAATGGTACAAAACTAGAAATCAATTACAAGAAAAAAACTAGAAAAAAAACACAAAAACATAAAGCCTAGATAACATGCTACTAAACAAAGAATAGATTAACAATGGAATCAAGGAAGAAATCAAAAGATACCTAGAGACAAATAAAAAGGCAATGACTCAAAATCTAGGGGACACATCAAAAGCAATCCTGAGAGGGAAATTTAGAGTGATACAAACCTACTTCAAGACACAAGAAAAATCTCAAATAAACAATCTAAATTTACACCTAAAGGAACTAGAAAAAGAACAACAAAGTCCAAAGTGAATAAACAGGAGGAGGAAAATAATAAAGATCAGAGTGAAAATAAACAAAATAGAGTCTAAAAAAATACAAAAGTTTAATGAAATAAAGAGCTTGTTCTTCAAAAGATAAATAAAATTGATACATTTTAATTATACTCTTAAAAAAAAGGAGAGGACCCAAATAAATAAAATCAGAAATTAAAGAGAAATGACAACTGACACCATAGAAATATAAAGAATTAATTATAAGAAAATACTATGAACAATTATATGGCAACAAATTGAACAATCTGGAAAAAATAATCCTAGAAACATATATTCTTCTAAGACTGAATCAAGAAGCAACAGATAATCCAAACAGACTGATTACTACTGGTGAAATTCAATCAGTAATCAAAGAACTTTCAACAAACAAATAAGTGCTGGACCAGATAGCTTCACAGGTGAATTTAGCCAAATATTCAAAGAAGAATAAACACCAATTCTTCTCCAACTATTCCAAAAAATTCAAGAGGAGGGAAGAACCCAGCACATTGAATGAGGTCATTATTACCCTGATCCAAAACCAGACAAAGACATTACAAAAAAAGAAAAAAAGAAAGAAAAAAGAAAGAAAGAAAGAAAGAAAGAAAAAAAAGAAACAAAGAAAGAAACAAAGAAAGAAACAAAGAAAGAAAGAGAAAATTATAGGCTGATATCCTGATGAACATAAATATAAAAATCCTCAACAAAATGTCAGCAAACCAAATTCAGCAATACATTAAAAAAGATCATACACCATGATCAAGTGGGATTTATTTCTAGGATGCATGGTTGGTTCAACATTTGCCAATCAATTAATGTGATACACCAAATAAAAAAAATGAATAAAAATCATATGATCATATTAATACATGCAGAAAAAGTGTTTGATAAAATTTAACTTGATTTGTGATAAAAAACTTTCAGAAAAGTGGGATTAGAAGGAACATACTTCAACATACAAACCCATAACTAACATACTCAACAGGGAAAAGCTAAAAGCATTTACCTTAAGATCAGGAACAAAACAAGATGTCCTCTTTCACCACTTTTATTCAACATAGCATTGGATGTTTTAGTCACAGCAATCAGACAAAAATAAATAAATAAATAAATAAATAAATAAATAAAATCCAAATTAGAATGAAAGAAGTAAAATTGTCATTATTTGCAGATGACATGATATTATATAGAGAGAATCCTAAAGATTCCATAGAAAAACAATTAGATCTAATAAATGCATTTAGTAAAGTAGCTAAATATAAATTTAATATTCAAAATTAAGTTGCATGTTTATACATCAATAATGAACTAGCAGAAAAAAAATTAAGAAAACAATTTTATTAAGAATAGCAGCAAAAAAGGAAAGCAGGAACCTGGGAAATGTGGCATAGATGATAGAGGCTTTGTTTGTCCCTTGAGACCAAATCAAAGTTATGATGGAAACACGGAGCAAACAGCAAATAGAGTTGCCTGGGGAATAGATGAACAAAAGCACTACAATGAGAGAGAAAAAAAAAATCATTCTGATATGGCCATTATTTACAAAAGGTACATGCAAACTTTTAATAGTTTTTTGTTTTTTTGGTTTTTTTTTGTTTTTTTTTAGTGTACACAGTTAAGTCTTATTCTTTCCTTTATCTTTGGGGGAAGAGGCCCTCTCCCTCAAACTCAGATAATTACCCTGAAACTGGTGGCTCAGGTCACCTGGCTATTGATAAGGATCATTGAAGCTTAGTGTTCTTCTTGGTCCATTGTAGGCAGAAATGGCTTTAGGCCAGGCAAAGCCCTTAGAGTCTGAGGGTCCAAGGTTGTTTTCTTTAAGAAAATACTAACCAAGCCTGTTTTCCTTTTGGTGCTTAACAGACAAATAAATAATAAGAAAATTAATATATGTATGATTTAAATAACAAGTTTGTATCTTTCTTTTTCTTTGTTTAGGGACAGAGGTGACATTTCAGTGGGATACCCAAGACCCTGTTCTGAAGGAGTTCCTAGCTCTTAGAAAAAGTTAGGAGGAAAGCTAGATAAGGGATTTCAGGTCTGCTTGTAAAATTCTGAGATCATCCTATTCTAGAAAGGGTATGCCCCAGTCTGCCCATAATTAAGCAAGTCAAAAGGTGTTCTGGGGCTAAAAATAACTCATATAAGGAAACAAGCAAACAGAAAATTGGGTACTAGTTGAAGCCAGTCATTCACACCTGTGCAATGAAGACCATAATGACCTTCAATTCACTGAAGCTCATTATATCATCATTATCATATAATGTATATGCCAGGAAGTTCATTAATATTATTACAGCAGACAGAATTCTAGAAATGAACATGTGTAGAAAGCAAATAATGAGTCACTGAGTCCTGTCAATCTTAGTTGTCCATCAAGAAAGCCCACTCTTCTAGGGAAAGTAACCACCCACAGTAAATGGGGATAAGAACCCCAAAGGCTTTGTTACTGCACATTTGAGCCACTCATCTCTTGTTTATGTCCACTTCCAAGTCTGGAATTGTACTGTTGCTTCACTTTACCTTCCAATAAAGTTATTCTTTTCTGCTGTACTTCAGTGTCTTGCTCAATTCTTTGTTCCAGACATCAAGAGCCTGGAAAATGCCATTGAGAAGAGAATTCCACTCTCTGGTAACAAATGCTGCAATGGTATGAGGTAGAAGGAGGTGAAGACACAAGGCTTCCCGGTTTGAGTGGCTGAGTGGGACAGAAGCTATGACAGTGGCAACTGGCAGCTGTAGATGCTTCTTAAAGGGGCTGTGTCAGTGACCGGATTTCGAGGTTATGAGCTCACTTGCTCTAAGTACTAGTGCAGAGTACACTGCATGGGAGGCACCAGGGACTTATAGAGGACACTGGGTTGTTAGAGCAAGGCCCAAAAGCAAGGCTTTCTGCTGGGTAGGAGTGCTGGAAGTATCCATTGTTCCATTGTTGAGCCCTCCCCACTCCCAGTGTGCTGATGCAGTGCCACCATAGCTGAGGAGTCATCAAATTGGATAATGAAGGTCGCTCTTCCCAGAGGACTCCCTAAAACTCTGCCTCCCCAACTTGTGGTCCCACCCAAGCTACATCCAGGTATATCCTCAGCGAGTCAGGTGCTCCTTGCTGAGCAGTGCCTAGACTTACACTGGTGGAAGCTGTTCTCAGTTTCTGGTGTGGCCTTTTGAGGCAACTATAAGCAAAGCCTCTGTGGTTTGTATGCTGAATCTTAACAGATGGCTCCAGAGGAGTAAAGACCTGGGCTTACTTTGGCCTGCAGCTGAACCCCTTTCAGGACAGTGTCACTGGACACCTACTTCATAAATCCACACTAATAAGACCTGGAGACTTAGGATCTTTTCTTAGTACATAGAAACAGACACAGAAAGGCAGGAAAATTGAAAAGACAAAGAAGCAGAAACCATATGAGAGAAGAGACTGAGGTCCAGGAAAAATGGAGTCAAATAATCTAACAGAGGCAGAGTTCGTAACACTGGTTGTAAAGATTTTCAATGAACTTAGGGAAGTGTAGATGAACTCAGTGAGACCTTTAACAAAGAGATAAAAAAACATAAAAATGGAAATGGAAATTATAAAAGGGAACCAATCAGGAATGAAGAATACATTATCTGAGATGAAGGAATAAACAGAGTGGATGAAGGATAAAACCACCCATACAGAGGATGGGGAAACCAGACCCAAGCAGAATGACACTAAAAAAGAAGCCACGACTATAATAATAATTTAAGGAGTCTATGGGACAAAATTAAGGGTAACAACATCCATGTCATAGGAGTACCTGAAAGAGAAGAGGGAGAACAAAAAGTCAAAAGCACTTTGAAGGTATAATGGAAAACTTTCCTAAACTGGTGAAGGAAATAGACATACCACATCAGGAAGCTCAGAGAGTCCCCAAAAAAGGTAAACCCAAAGATGGCACACTAAGACACATCATAATTCAAATGTCAAAGTTTAAATACAGAGAATCTAGAAAGAGAAAAGCAGTTAGTTACCTACAAGGGAGCACCCATAAGACTGGCAACTGAATTCTCAAAAGAAACTATACAATACAGAAGGGCTTGGCACAAAATATTCAATGTGATGAAAATCCAGGATCTACAACCAAGAATATTTTAGCTGAACCAGCAAAGTTATCATTTAGAGTTGGAGCTTCCCAGACAAAAATAAGCTAAAGGAATTTATCAACACCTTACCAGTATTAAAGGAAGTGCTGGAGAACTTCTGAATGAAGCAAAAAACATGTATCAAAAACATAGATAAAGCATGGTACTAACTATATACCTATTAACAAGTACCTCAAATGGAAAAGAATTAAGTACTCCACTGAAAGATAGGGTGGCTGAATGGATAAGAAAGCAAGACTCCTACATATGTTGTATACAAGAGACTCACTTCAGATTAAAAGGCACACAGACTAAAGGGAAAGGGATGGAAAAAGACATGACCTTGATGGGCCTAGAGAGTATTGCTCTAAATGAAGTAAGTCAGACAGAGGAAGATGAATACCACATGATTTCACATCCTTGTGGAATCTAAAGAACAAAAATAAACAATAAAAATGGAAAGAAACTCATAGATACAGAGAATATTTTGAGGGCTACTAGATGGGAGGGGGATTGGGAGATGGTGAAAAAGGGCAAAGGGATTAAAAAGTACAAATGGATAATTACAAAACACATGGAGATGTAGAGTGTAGCATAAGAAAAATAATTAACGATGTTGTAATAAAGATGTAAGGGGAAGAAGAGTACTAGATTTAGTGGGGTGATCGCTTTGTGAGTTATATAGATCTCTAATCACTGTGCTATACAACTGAAACTAATATATTAATTTATGCCAACTATAATTGAACAAAAAACTCATTGAATTGTACAATGTAAATGTAATATAATATAATTGTCTATTATATTTCAATAAAGCCAAAAAATATAGCAGTAAAAAAAAAAATACCTAGGAATAAATTTAACCATGGAGGGATTAGGCTTCATGTAAAGATAGAAGTGTAGATTAATATTGTGCTTGCCTCCTCTCATGACCACATCAAAATTACAACTAAGCAATAGAACAACCATCACTGATAATCACCTGAAATCTAGTTTAACAGATATCCTTTAACAAATGTTATACAGAAGAAGCCAGTACTAGACTAATAAAAGGGGCTGAGACTCCGATCGAGCTGATATTACACCTATGTGTGGCCGTTAAAACTTTGGAGGGATATCTTGGCTGCTGAGGTCTGCTCTGAGAAGCAAAGGGGTCCCAGCCCCACACTAGGCACCCCTGCCCAGAGCTCCATGCTTTGGAGAGAACTCCCCAAAACTTCTAGCTGTGAAAATCAGCAGATATTGTGGCTGAGTAAGATGGAAGGTTGCTTGAGTCACAGTAATTCCTCTTAAAGGGCCTGCTCATGAACTTACTTGGCATACAGACTCAGTCACTCTGAGCACCAGTATTGGGGCAGCAGCTTGAAAGGTGCCAAGGACATGTAGGAAGTAACTGAATTGTCTGGCTTCAAGGCAATAGCTGGAGGGGCAGCTTTCTCCCAGCTTTTCTCCATTGTTCCTTTGTTGAGCCCTCCCACCACCCACCTGGGCACCATATGTGAGTCACCATCAACCTGGTTAATACCTTTCACCCTGCCCTTGTGATTCCCAGAAACCCTTCCCTAAATTGTGGGCCCACCCAAGCCACTTCCAGTGGCCTTTCCACACAAATGGCCTATCTTGGCTACTCCTAAAGACTTTTATAAAATCTCTCAAAGTCCTGAAACCCCCAAAAGAAGCATCTAACCTTAGAATGCCCTGTACCATTTGCTAAGCAGCCCCAAGAAGAGCACTTGTGACAGCCAACCTAGTTTCACAGCTTAGCTTCTTCCAGGCATCTCTAAGCCAAGCACAAGTGCTAACTATCTGAAAATCACTCTATAGCTTATACCAAGTGACCCTGGGCAGGACACAGGCAGCAGTTGAACTTGGCCTGCAAAAGAGCCCCTTCACAGTGTTCACCTTCGGAGCACCACACAGCCACCTCCACAAACAACATACCTAAAGGTCAGACTAAGCAGGCACCAAAACACTGCTAAGGAGCACCTAGCTTAGGTAATCAGAGAGACTGTGTCACTGGGTCACACAAGATCTCTACTACATAATGCCACTTTGTAAGACTGGGAGACACAGCAGATCTATCTAGTACATAGAAACAAAAACATAGAGGGAGACAAAATTGGGAGACCAAAAAAAAGTTCCCAAAGAAAAAATGAACAAAGCTCAGGAAAAATAACTAAATAAAATACAGACAAGCAATCTACCAGATACAGAGTTCAAAACACCAGTTAAAAGGATGCTCAGTGATCTCCATGAGAAACTTCAACAAAGATATGAATAAAAAATAAAGATAGAAACAAAACAAAACAAAACAAAAAACAGTCAGAAATGAAGAATACAATAACTGAAAAAAAGAATACATTAAAGGGAATCAATAGTAGATTAGATGAAGCAGAGGATCAAATCAGTGATTTTCAAGAGAAAGTAGCAGAAAATACCCAGTTAGAACAGCAATAGGAAAAAAATCTAAAAATATTAGGATTGTTTAAGTGACCTCTGAAACAACATCAAGCATGTCAATATTTGCATCATATGGTACCAGAAGAAAGAGAGCAAAAAATTAAAAACCTATTTGAAGAAATAAAATGGAAAACTCCCCTACTCTAATAAAGGAAAGAGGCATACAAGCCCAAGAAGCACAGAGAATCACAAACAAGATGAGTCCAAAGAGGACCACACAAAGACACATAAAAATTAAAATGCCAAATGTTAAAGATAAAGAGAGAATCTTAAAATCAGCAAGACAAAAGCAATTAGTTACCTTCGAGGAAGCCCCCATAAGCTGTCAGCTGATTTCTCAACAGAAACTTTGCAGGCCAGAAAGGTTCAGCATGAGATATTCAGTGATGAAAAGCAAGGACCTACAATCAGGATAACCCTACCAAGCAAAGGTATCATTTATTTATTTTTATTTTTTTCATGCTTATCTTCAGGAACTTCTTATTTTTAATTAATTTTTATGGTGACATTGGTTAATGAAATTTGGTAAATTTAGCTGTACATTTTAATAGTAAGAAATATATATACTTACATTGTGTGTTGACTTCTCATAGTTAGATTTCTTTCTGTCAGCACATATTTGACACCTTTTACCTCACCTACCTCCCCAGTCCTTCTAACCCTTCCCTCTGGTAACCACTAGTCTATTGTTCATGCCCATGAATCTCTGTCCTGTTCATTTGTTGCTTTAAAGTTTACATCTCACAGATAAGTGATATCATGTGATTTTCAACTTTTTCTGTCTGGCTTATTTCACTTAGCATGGTTATCTCGAAGTCCATCCATGCTGTTGCAAATGGAGTATTTCATCTCTTGTGGCTGAGTACTATTCCATTGTATATATGTACCACAGCTTCTTTAGCCAATCAACTATCATAGGACACTTTGGTTGCTTCTATGTCCTGGCCACTGTGAACATTGATGAACATTGGTGTGCAAATATCTTTTCAAATATGGATTTTCAAGTCTTTGGGGTAGATAAATACCCAGTAGAGGGATTGCTGGATGATATAGTAGATCAATTCTTAATTTTTTGGAGGAATCTCCATACTGTTTTCCGTAATGGCTGTACCAATTTGCAGTCCCACCAGCAATGTATGAATCCTTGTTTCTTTTCCTCTGCATCCTCTCCAATATTTGTTATTACTTATCCTGTTGATAACAGCTATACTAACAGGTATGAGATGGTATCTCATTGTGATTTTGATTTGCATTTCCCTAATAACTAGTGATGTTGAGCATTCTTTCATATGTTTGTTGGCCATTTGTATGTCTTCTTGGGAGAAGTGTTTGTTCAGATCCTCTGCCCATTTTTTTTAACTGTATTGTTTTTGTTGTTGTTGTTGTTGTTTTGAGTTGTATGAGTTCTTTGTATATTTTGGATATTAGCCCCTTATTAGAAGCGTTGCTTGCACATATATTTCCCCTTTTGGATGGTTCTCTCTTTACCTTGTTTCTTTTGCTGTTCAGAAGCTTTTTAGTTTGATGTAGTCCTATTTATTTATTCTTGCTTTTACTTCCCTCTTTAAATTTAAGGTCCCTGAGTTTCGTTCCTATGTTTTCTTTGACACATTTTACTGCTTCAGGTCGTACATTCAGATTCTTAATCCATTTTGAGTTACTTTTGATGTATGATGATAGACAACAATCCAGTTTCATTCATTTTCAGGTAGCTTTCCATTTATTGAAAAGGCTTTCCTTCTCCACTGTATGCTTTTGGTTCTTTTGTCAAAAATTATTTGCCCACACAAACATGGGTTTATTTCTGGACTCTTTATTTTGTTCCATTGGTATGTGTGTCTGTTTTTCTGCCAATACCATGCCATTCTGATTATTGTCACTTTGTAGTATAATCTGAAGTTGCGAAGAGTGATGTCTCCAGCCTTGTTCCTTTTCTCAGGATGGCTTTGGCAATTCGGGGTCTTTTGTGCTTCCATACAAATCTGATGATTTTTTGTTCTATTTTTTTTTAAATGCTGATGGTCTTTTGATGGGGATTGCATTAAATCAGTATAATGCTATAGGTAATAAGGTAATTTTACTAGGTTGATTCTTCCAATCCAAGAACACAAAATATCTTTTCATTTCTTTGTATCTTCTTCAATTTCTTTTAATAGGGTCTTACAGAGTTCAGTATATAGGTCCTTCACATGTTTTGTTAAATTTATTCCTAGATATTTTATTCTTTTTTGTTTTATTTGAAAGAGAATTATGTTTTCACTTTTTCTGACACTTGGTTATTACAGTATAGGAACACTATGGATTTTTTAACATTGATTTTGTATCTAGAAACTTTACTGTATTTGCTTATTGTTTCCAGTCGTGTTCTTGAGGAGTCTGTAGGGTTTTCTACATTCAGAGAATCATGTCATCCAGAAATAGTGATAGTTTGACTTCTTCATTTCCTATTTGGATGTCTTTTATATCTTTCTGTTTTCTGATTGCACTCACTAGGATCTTCAATGTTATATTGAAAAAGAGTGGTAATAGTGTACAGCCTTATCTTGTTCCTGCTCTTAAAGGGAAGGTTTTTAGTTTTTCACCATTAAGTATAATGTTGGCTGAGGATTTGTCATAATTGGCCTTTATTATGTTAAGGTACCTTCCTTATGTACTGATTTTATTAAGTGTTTTGGTTATAAATGTATGCTGTATCTTGGCAAAGGCTTTTTCTGCATTTATCGATATGATCATATAATTCTTATCTTTTAATTTGTTTATATAATGTATCACATTAATAGATTTATGTCTGTTGAACCATCCATGTGCCCCTGGGATGAAGATCACTTGATATGCTGCTGTATTAGGTTCGCTAGTATCTTAATAAGGATTTTTGCATCTGTGTCGTGAGAGATATCAGTGTGTAGTTTCCTTTTATTGTATTATCTTTATCAGGTTTGGGTTTTGGGTTAATACTGGCTTCATAAAATGAGTTGGAAAATATTGCCTCAACTTCTATTTTTTGAAAGAGTTTGAGAAGAATAGGTATTAAATCTTTCAATGTTTGGTAGAATTCATGGGTGAGGCCATCTGGTCCTGCACTTTTACTTTTTGGTAGGTTTTGATGATTGTTTCAATTTCCATTCTGCTGATCTGTCTGTTTAGATTTTCTAGTTCTTCTTGATTCAGTCTAGGAAGGTTGTATCTTTCTAAGTGCTGGTCCTTTTCTTCTAGGTTATTAAATTTAGTATTATATAGTCTTTCATAGTTTTCTTGTATAATTTTTTTTTGTATTTCTATGGTGTCTGTCATAATTTCTCCTTTTTCAACTCTGATTTTGTTTATTTATGTCCTTTCTTTTCTTTATGTGTCTAGCTAGGGGTTTGTCAATTTTATTAACCTTCTTAAGAACCAACTCTGTGTTGAACTTATGTTTTCTATGTTTTTTTTGTTTACAGTTTCATTTAATTCTGCTCTAATTTTGATTATTTCTTTCCTTCTGCTGCCTTATGCTTCATTTGTTATTTTTCTTCTAGTTTTTTAAGCTAAAACGTTAGGTTGTTTATTTGGGCTCATTCTTGTTTTTGGAGACAGGCCTATAATGATTCGAACTTTCCTTTTATGACCACTTTTGCCATGTCCCAAAGTTTTGATATGTTGTACTATCATTATCATTCATTTCTATGTATCTCTTGATCTCTTTTTATTTCTTCTCTGACCCAGTCATTCTTCAGTAGCATGTTATTTAATCTTCATGCATTCATTCTTCCTGATTTCTTTTTGCAAATGATCTCTAGCTTCGAAGCATTATAATCAGATGGTATAATATTAACCCTCTTATATTTGTTGAGGCTATCTCTGAGTTTCCATATATGGTCAATCCTTGAGACTGTTCCATTTGAACTAGACAAAAATGTATAAGCTGCTCTTTTAGGATGAAAAGGCTCTGTAAATATAGTTTATATCCACTTGATCTAATACATCATTTAAGGATGTTATTTCCTTATTAATTTTCTGTTTGGATGATCTGTCCATATCTGAACTTGGGTATTTGGGTTCTATATCATGATAGTATTTTGGTCTGTTTCTCCCTTTAGTTCAGTTAGTATTTGCTTTATAAATTTTGGGGCTTCCTGATTGGGAGCATAGATATTAATAACTGTTATGTCTTCTTGGTGTATGATTCTCTTTATCATTATGAAGTGTCCCTCAGTATCTTTCTTACCTTTTTTATTTTGAAGTCTACTTCTTCACTTATCTCTGAATGTCATTTGCTTGAAATATCTTTTTCCACCCTTTCTCTTTGAGTCTACATTTGTCTTTGGAACTGACACGTGTCTCTTGAAAGCAGAATATGGTTGGGTTTTGTTTTTGACCCAATCTGCATCTCTGTGCCTTTTTACTGGCGAGTTCAGTTCATTTACATTCAAAGTGATTATTGAAATATGAGGTTTTCTGAAAACTATTTTATCTTTTGTTTCTGGTAACTCAGTGTTTCCATTGCTTCTTTGTCCTTGTGTTGCTATTTTTTGTTTGTTTGTTTATTTTATTTTGTTTTGTTTTTTTTTTTGGTTAGGCTTTTTGTATTTTTCCTTAGGTACTTTTTGTTTTATGTTATGTGATTCAGTTCTGAAACTCTTGTGTATCGTTACCATTATAAATATGTAAAGGATAGTAAATATAAATATATATAATATATATATTCCATTTTTTTTCTGTGTGTCCCTTATCTCCATTCCCCTTTGTGAATTTGGATCTTTGAATCCCCCCCTTTTCTAGTATTGTTGTCTCAGTTTGTCCTTAGGTATGCTGAACATTCATTACTATCTTGCACTAAGAGATCTCTTTTTATTATTTAAGCTTATAATGCCCTATTCTTATTAAGGGTTGCAATCCTCTGCTTGTATCTACCTGCTAGTGGTCTTACTCATAGTTATATATATTTTTGTCATTTTGTTTTCGGTGAGCTAACCCATTTCAGTATTTCCTGTAATGCAGGCCTTGTAGTGAAATATTTCCTCAGTTTTTGTATGTCTGGAAAGGTCTTTATTTCTCCTTTATATCTAAAGGAGAAGTTTGTTGAATACATTATTCTTGGCTGGTAGTTCCTTTTATTTAATAGTTTAAATTTTTGATTTCACTTCTTTCTGGTTTGTGAGGTTTGTGCTAAGAAGTCTGACGATCTTATGGGGTTTCTTCTTTTCCCTGGCTGCCCTGAGAATTCTTTCTTTGTTGTTGATTTTTGATAATTTTAATACAAGTTTCCTTGGCGAAGGCCTTTTTGGGTTGAGATAATTGGGTGTTCTGTTGACTTCTTGAATTTCAAGCTCCAGTTCATTTTTTAGATTGGAGAAATTCTCATCAACTATTCATCTGAAAATACTTTCTAATCTCTACTCCTTTCCTCCCTTTTTAGAATACCCATTATTCTTGTGTTTCCTGTCTTGATGGTATCAGCTATATTTTATATTTCTCTTTCATTATTTTTCATTCTTCAGTTTCTCTCTTTTTCCTTCTGATTTATTTCTAGATTTCTGTCTTTGATATCACTGATCCTTTTCTCCATTTGTTTGACTCTATTTCCCAAGTTTGCTTTTTTATTCTTTATCTCTTTCAGTATGTTCTTCATGTCCAAAAGTTCTATTTGGTTCCTTTTAAAGTTTCAGTCACCTTACTAAAATCTTATTCTGCTGACTGTTGATTTTTTCAAATTCTGAATTGTTGATATGAATTATTTTGAATTGCACTGATTTTTTTCAGGCATCTTTGGGTACAAGTACACCATTCTAAGTTCTCTGTCATTTAATTTGCAAATTTCTATGTCTTTAAGCTTATTTTCTGGATATTTTTCTTTTTGTTTCTGTGCAATAATGGAACTGTATTCTGCTTTTTAAAAAAAAATTTACAGAAAGAAGATTTATTATATAAAGGTCTCTCTTTAGACTGTTGGTATACGGCATTTTTCTTTTGATTTCCAGTAAGTTGTATCTGAGTCTTTTGGATCTCTGCTTTATATAAAGTCTTAATAATGTCCTTTTTTCTTATAAATGTTCAATCATGCTCACTATCCTCAACCTTAGTCCCTGTCAGCATTAGCGACAGTGTTGGTAGCATTTGCTCTGATTCCCCTTGAGCTTTGTGGTGTTTGGTCTTGGATGATATGTAGGAAGGTACTGTCTGGTTTGGGGAATGAGGACTGTGGCTGGTAATAATAACTGCTACTTCTCTGCCATCATCTCTCCTCTTTTTTCTGCTCTGATCTCCGGGCACTTCCCCTGCATTGAGTTTTAGATATTCAGCTTATTTTTGTTACAAGTAGATAGATCTGGGAACATCTCTCACTTTATCATACTTGTGACATCACTTCTCATTGTTGGTTTCATTCTCTGCTTCCATCATACATAATTCATTGTTGACTGACAAGCTAGAGGCTCCTTGGTGAAAAGCACCCGAGGTTTAGGGGTGCAAGTACATGAAATTCAAGAAGGGATCACAAATTCCAGTTTCAGAAACTGGCAGTCATTTGGAAAGCTGAGGCCTAACACTTCTGTTGGCATCAACTAACTAACTTGCTGCCTGCCACCATCCTCTCCATCTTCCACTGATTCTCACTGCCCAGAGGCAGAGTGAGTTTATGGTTGTCAGCAGAGTTGTTGCTCTTTTAAATAGAAGTTTCCTTTTAAGTAATGATAATTTGTTTTAAAATAGCAATAATAATATATTAACAACATGATATATTTCTCAATGTAACATTGAAAGAAAATCAGCAACTTAGAACAATTTCTCCAGTCTGATTTCATTTCTTTACATTTAAAAACAGAAAACTGTTACTGGCACTTAAACGTCTGCATTGTGTGAGTCTGGGGTTTGGTCCTTGGTTCTCCCACAAAAGATTTGTGTAAAGATCCTTCACCCTGACATGAAAGATAGAAATGACAAATAGTAGTAAGCAGAAGCAATTTTACTAAGTAAAGCAAGCAAAGTACACTTGGGAGAAAAACCAAGTGTACTCATCTGTAGAAAACTGAGTGCCCAGAGAAGTTCAGGCTTGGGGGTTTATATGGGCAATAGCATTTCTTCATTTTCTTTCTGTCCTTCCCAACTTGAATGGGTGAATTCCCAGCTCCTTCTTCTGAATGTCCTACTCCAGGTCCAGGCATTTGTGGTGTATGCCCACAGATAGGAAGTCATATGCTGCATTATGGTAATTTTGAGGGTAGACACAGGCTCAGTTAACTAATTTTGCCTATATCGACTGAGTGCACCAGGAATAAATTCATACAGTTGTTATCTGTAGTTAATTGACCAAGAGGGGTACAAGGGAGGTGCCTGAAGCCATCAGATATCTTGTTTTACTATCTAGCTTTGGGTATATGTTTAACTACAATGTCCTGTTATGTATATTTTACTGCTAAACCAGTCTTGGGGCCTCATTAATCCCTCATTGTCCTTCTCCCTCTGGCTCATCTCTACTTATCTATCTACCTTGTCATGACCCCATCAAGGACTGGGAACTCTAACATCTTTCAGGTTTAGGAGTAACAACAACCTTCTGTAACTATTTCCTGCTAAAGAAGAGCAGTGGTCATTCAAAGTTCCCACCCTTGCTCTGTGTCAGGAGGGAAGAAGGGCTAAGTGTTTAGAAGGCCTGTCCAGCTGAGTTTAAGGGTCTCAGCAAATCCCTGAGGGATATAGGTCAGTAACTGGAGCTTAGGACCATTTGGAGCTTGATGGCTTCTAGGCAAGAAGAAAATATTTTACTATGAGATTCAGAATAGAAAGCTCTAAGAGGAAGAAGAGAATGAAAACAAAAGCGGGCTAAGAAATGGTGAGGAACCCTATACTATTTTATTTTATTATTTTGCAATATCTATGGTTATAAAATGCACAAAGCAACAGAGAAACGTGGAAGTGTCTGTCCTTTTTGAGAGTACACATTCAGATCAGATGAGACCAAAACCTTGGCATGTGTAGAAGAGCAGAAAGAACGTTCAATTGCCACTTTATTTTGAGTCACCAGCTCTCTTCTTTCTAATATGCACAAACTTTAAAAAAATAAAATATTATGTGATATACTTTGATTTGTATGTATTTTATTATATATAAAATATTTAATATAAATAATAATACAGAATAACATATAGGCTTTAAACTTTACTTTTTAAAATGTAATTAATCTTATCAAGCATATATAAGACTGAAATTTTACTACTTTGAATTATTTGAATGAACAAATATTTATAAACAAATAGTTATGAAGAACAAATGATTTAGGTATAAACAAGAGTACATCAAAAAAATGTTGTGGAGAAGTAATCTTTTTTAAAAATAAGACTCCATTTTTTTAGAGCAGTTTTAGGTTCACAGGAAAATTGAGGGGAATGTAGGGATTTCTCATATGTGCACAACCCACATCCCATACATAGTCTCCCCAATTATTAACATTCTCCACCAGAGTAATACATTTGTTTTATGAACCTACAATGACACATTACTACCTGAAGTTCAGTTTATATTAGGTTTACTCTTGGTGTTGTACATTCAATAGGTTTGGACAGATGTATGACATGTATCCATCATTATAGTATCATAAGAGTATTATCACTCCCCTAAAAATCCTTGGTGCTTTGCTTATTTATCCTTCCACTCTACCCATCACCCTTGACAACCACTTAATTTTTTACTTTCTCCATAGTTTTGCCTTTTCCGATATGTTATACAGATAAAATCATACAATATAAAGCCTTTATATATTAGCTTCTTTCATTTAGTAATATGCATTTAATTTTCCTTGATGTATTTTCATTGCTTGAATTCTCATTTATTTTTAGTACTAAATAATATTCTACTGCTTGGATGTACCACAGATAATTTATCTATTTACCTACAGAAAAACAAGTAGGTTGCATCCAAGTATTGTAATTATAAATAAAGTTGCTATTAACATCTATCCGTGCACAGCTTTTTATGTGGACATATGTTTCCAGCTCCTTATGGTAAATACCAATGGCTTGTATGGTAAGAGTCTGTTTAGTTTTGTAAGAAACCCACAAGCTGTCTTTTAAAGTGGCTATACCATTTTGCGTTCTAATCAGCAATGTATGAGAGTTTCTGTTGCTTTCCATCCTCTCTAGCATTTGGTGTTGTCAGTGTTGTGGGTTTTGGTCTGTCATCCAATGATGGTTGGCTTCAATTTAACACCAACAGGAATCCCCAATTTGGGGTGTGGTGATGAAGGAAACTTCATTCAGTGAAAATAGCTCAATTATGATATAGCACATCTATAAGAATAACACAACTGTGGAACAGCTCAATAGTGTTAAGACTTAATTATGAAGGAGCATGATTGCAAGTGGCCCTGAGTAGATGCCTGTCTGGCCATATAGTTCTGCTCTGCTCTGGTCTGCTTCACTCTGTCAAGATATATTCATTGTATCAGCTCCAGCTTGGTCTTCAATTGAAAGGGAAAGTATAATCTATAAACCAGAGAGGAGTTGACTTGTATAGACAGAAGTCCCTGGCCCTGGCTTCTGACTGGGTCATTGTCATAGAAATGAGGGCTCCAAATCCTCACAGTTTAATTGGTCAAAAGACACTGTCCTGATTGGTCAGAATAGACCCACTCTGATTGGTCAGTGAAGATGTTGATAGGATATCGCTGCACAGCTCTGATTGGTTAGGGAAAGCCTCAGTCCTATTAGTTGAAATACTATAACAGGAACTCCTTTATAAGGAGTGGCTCCATGGCAGAACACTATGTAGGCAGGCAGTACAGTGCAAGAGGCAAGCTTCTCCCTGACCTGTGGTTTGTGTGAAGAAATGGATGCTAGGCTCTGTTTATTTTATTATTTTTAAAAAATTTGAGCCCAGTTAGCTACCAGACACCTTTCTTAGTAGGTATCTTCTTTCTCAGGATCCATGGGACATTCTAATTGGTGTGCAGTGGTATCTCATTATTTAAATTTGCATTTTCGTAATGATTTATGATGTGGAGCATCTTTATATATGCTTATTTGCCATCAGTATATCTTCTTTGGTGGGATAGTTGTCTCATTTTATATTGATGAGTTTTAATATTTTTAAATATATTTTAGATACCAGTCCTTTAATAGATATGTGTTTTACAAAATAAGTCTATGGCTTGTTTTGTTCTCTTAACATTATCTTTTGTAGATTAGAAGTATTTAATTTTAATAAAGCCCACCTTATCAATTATTTCTTTCATGGATCATGCCTTTAGTGTTATATCTAAAAAGTAGTCTCCATACCCAGAGTCACCTAAGTTTTCTCCTGTTTATCTACTGGAAGTTTTATAGATTTGCATTTTACATATTATATCAATGATCCATTTTGAGTTAACTTTGTTAAGGACATAAGGTCTGTGTTTAGATTCATTTTTTTGCAAGTGAATATTTAGTTCCACCATTTGTTGAAAAGACCCTCTTTGCTCTATTGTATTGCTTGCTCCTTTGTCAAAGATCAGTTGTCTATATGAGTCTATTTCTTGGCTCTCAGTTCTGTTTCATTAATTTATTTGTCTATTCTTTTGCTATTATCACACTGTCTGATTACTGTAGCTTTATAGTAAGTTTTCAAGTCAGGTAGTGTCAGTCTTCTAACTTTATTCTTCTCCCTCAATACTGTGTTGTCCCTTTTGAACCTTTTACCTCTCCACATAAACTTTTGAATTAGATACAAACATCCTCAAAATAACTTGTTGGAAGTTCAAGTGGAATTGAATCTATAGATAAATATGGAAAGAATAATATCTTGACAGCATTAACTTTTCCTACCCATTTTAAATTTTAGATTCCACTTTCATTACTGGTATATAGGAAAGCAATTGACTTTTGTAAATTAATCTTGTATTTTGAGAACTTGTTATTATTGATTGTTAGTTTCAAGAGGGTTTTTGTTTGTCAATTCTTTTGAATTTTCTACACAAATTATCATGTGATCTGCAAAAAGTTTTATTTCTCCTTTTTAATATGTATACTTCTTTTCTCTTTACTTGTTATATTGCATTAGCTAGAATTTCCAGTACAATGTCAAAAAGGAATGGTGAGAGTGGATATCCTTGTCTTGTAGCTGATCTTAATGTTTCTTACCATAAGTGTATGAGTTGTAGGTCCTTTGTAGATATTTTTTATGAAGTTGAGAAAGTTACCCTCTATTTATAGTTTATTGACAGTTTTATTTATTTTTTTATCATGAATGGGTGTATTTTGTCAAATGCTTTCCCTGCATCTATCGACATGATCATATGATTTTAATTTTTTTAGACTATTGAGGTATTATTACATTAATTAATTTTTAAATGTCAAATCAGCTTTGCATACCACTTGGTCATGGCTTGTAATTCTTTTATACATTATTGGATTTGATTTGCTAATATTTTATTGAGGATTATTTTATCTGTGGTTGTGAGAGATATTGATCTGTAGTTTTCTTTTCTTGTACTGTCTTTGTCTAGGGTAATACTATCCTCATAGAACTAGTTTGGAAGTATTCCCTCTCCACCTATCCTCTTAAAGAGACTGTAGAGAACTGATGTAATTTCTTCCTTAAATATTTGATGAAATTCACCAGTGAATCCATTTGAGCTTGTTGTTTTTGTTTTGGAAGGTTATTAATTATTGATTTAATTTCTTTAATGATGTAGTCTTAATCAAATGGTCTATTTCTTCTTGTGTGAGTTTTGGCAGAATGTGTATTTCAAAGAACTGTTCAATTTCACCTAGATTATTTAATCTATGGGCAAAGAGTTCTTCAAACTATTTCTTTATTACTCTTTTAATGTCCATGGGATCTATAGTGATGCTCTCCTTTATTTATGATATTAGTAATTAAGGTACTGTCTCTTTTTTCTTAGTTACCCTATTAGAGGCTTTTAATTTTATGTCTCTTTACAAAGAACCAGATTTTCATTTCATTGATTTTTTTATTGATTTTCTGTTCTTGATTTCATTGATTTCTGCACTAATTCTTATTTCTTTTCTTCTGCTTATTTGAATTTGCACTACTTTTTCTAGTTTCCTAAGGTGAAAACAGATGATCAATTTTACATCTTTTTCTTTTTCAATATGTGCAGCCACTGCTATAAATTTCTTTTTAAGCACTGTTTTTACTGTATCCCCCAAATTTTGTTAAGATATCTTTTCATTTTCATTTAGTTAAAAATAATTCTTAATTTTTCTTGAGATTTCTTGTTTGCCCCATGTGTTATTTAGATGTGTGTGTGTGTGTGTGTATAATATCAACGTGTTTTAGAATACTTCACTTTTCCTTGTTATCGATTTCTAGTTTCATTTTGTTATAGTCTATGAGCAGATATTGTATGAATTCTATTGTTTAAAAAATTTCAAGGTATCTCTCATGGCCCAGAATATTGTCTATCTTGGTTATGTTCCATGTGACCTTGAGGAGAATGTACATTCTGCTATTGTTGGATGAATTAGTTTGTAGATGTTAATTATATTCAGTTGTTGAGTTCAGGTATATCCTTATTGACTTATGCCTGCTGATCAGTCCATTTCTGAGAGAGAATCATTTAAGTGTCCAACTATGATAGTGGATTCATCTGTTTCTCCCTGAAGTTCTATGAGTTTTTGCTCTATATAGTTTGACACTGTTGTTAGGTGCTTACAGGTAAAGAATTATGTCTTCTTGGAGAATTAACCTCTTTATCATTAAATAATATCTTTCTTTATCCCTGCTAACTTTACTTATTTGAAATCTGCTCTGTTCAAAATTAATATAGCCAATCCTACTTTTTTTCAACTAGTGTTAGCATGGTATATTTTTCTCCATTCATTTATTTTTAATCATATGCATCTTCATATTTAAAGTAGGTTTCTTGTAGACAGTATAAAATTGGGTCATTTTTTTGATACACTTTGACAATCTTAGTCATTTAATTGATGCAATTAGACCATTAGTATTCAAATTAATTATTGACATACAGTTAACCTTTGAACAACGCAGAGCTTGAGGATGCCAACTTCCTGTGCAGTTGAAAATTGGCATACAACTTTTGACTCTCCAAAAACTTAACTACAATTGTTCCTCGGTATTTACAGTGGATTGGTTCCAAGATTCACCCCTACCTCCATAACAGATACCCCAATCCTCAGATGCTCAAGTTCATTATATAAAATGGTGAAGAACAATGCATATAGTTGGATTCCCAACCACAGATCAAAAATACTGTTTTTGAATTAGAGATTGTTTGAATCTGCTCTGTGAACCTGGGGATAAGGGGGCCAAATGCACATGCATTGGAAAAAATCCACATGTAAGTGGATTCAAACCCATGTTATTCAAAGGCCAGTTGTAGTTGGATTAATATCAACCACTTTATTACTGTTTTCTCTTTGTTCTTTGTTCCTAAATTTGGCTTCCACTCCGTTTTGCCATTTATGGTAATTAATTGAGCATTTTATATGTTTGCATTTTATTCTTTTTTAGCATATTGGTTATATTAAAACAAGTAAAACACTTTTTAGTGGTTTTCTCAGAGTATATAATACATACTTACAGCTAATCCAAGTACATTTTCAAATAATGCAGTACCACTTCAAAGATAATGTACCCTACAAGAGCAAGATAATTCTAATTCCTTTCTCATATCCCTTGTATCACTGCTATCAGTTTACTTCTGAATAACATGCATAAGCACATATATACATAAGCATATATAATTGAATAAATTGTTGCTATTATTATTTTGAGCACACTTATCTGTTGGATTAATTGAGATTAAAAAAAACAAAAAAGTTTTTATTTTACCACTTATTCCTTCTTGGATGCTCTTCTTTTTTTTTTGTCGATCCAGTTTCTGATCTATATTATTTTCTCTCTCTAAAAAAACTTTTAACAATACTTGCAAGGCAGGTTTACTGGCCACACATTTGCTTAAACTTTTGTTTTTATCTCAGAATACTCTCTAGCAATTAAAAAAATGAACTCGATACAAACATTTTGAGACACAAGAATCTCAAAACAATGATGTCGAGTGAAAGCATAAAAAGACCCTATACTATATGAAAATTTTTATAGTTGTCCAGAAAATGTGTTAATACTATTTTACTAACTATAATCATTTATTTTTGTTTGCTTGATTGATCTTTGTACACAAGCATGCAAACTGTTAAAGAAGACAGTTCTGTTTCTTTATTTCTAGTTATTACACTTGTTTTTCTTTCCTTTTATCTAGAAGGGAATAGAATTGTTGATTCTTGGTATACTCCATGTGTTACTAATATCAAACGAAATGTTTTGAATTTTTGCATTTAACTATTAAGTTTTCTGCAGATTCTTTTTTGTATTTTAAAAATCAGGTTAGAGAAATTTTTTTCCATTTCCTGATTATTGTTATCATAAGTGGACACTGAAATTTATTATATGCTTATTCTGCCTGTACTGAAATGAACATAACTTTTTTTCTTTAATTTTTTGATGTGATGGATTATAACAACTGTTTTTTAATGTTAAATTAACATTTCATCTTTGGTATAAATACAGATTTTCTCACAATTTTTAAACATTGTTGAATCCAATTTCCATTTTTTTAAAGGGGATATTTGCATTTACATTCATGAACGAGATTGACCTATGACTTTGTTTCTTCACATTGTCTTTGCCTCTGATATTGATATTAAGATGAAGTCAGGCTTTCAAAATGAGATGGAGAGGCTTTCTTTAGTTACTATATTTGTAAGTGTTTATGTACAACTAAAATTATTCTCTCCAAAATGTTTTGTAGGACTTCAAGATGAAAGTGCCTAGGTTTGGTGTTTTCCCTGTGGGAAAATGTTTGGCTAGTTATTCAATTTACTTAATGACTTAGGGCTATTCATATTTGTTATTTTTTTCTTTAGTCAAATTTAGAAATTAATATATTTTTGTTACAGAATTTGCTGTTTCATTAAAATTTTTAAATTAATTGGGCAAAATTCTACCTACTGGATATACTCTTGCTTTTTTTTTTTTTTGGCTACCTTTTCTCGACTTTTAGGTCTCAGTTTAAGTTTAATTCCTGGGATGTTTACTGAAGTCTGGGTTAAGCACGGACTCCCACATAACACAACTGCATGACTTCACAAGAAGACACATTTTCTAATTGCTCATGTTAATGGAGAAAATGAAATGGAATAAACATTGCTAAGCGGGTTACTTAAAATAGAGTCAGGAGACCATTAATGAAGTGGGGCCTACCTTGTGATGATTTTCATTTACTTCTGGGGTTGTCAATTCTGACTTAGTCTCCATTGTGAAGGCAAACTGAGCATGTGTGACCTTGATTACATAAGGACATTCAAAACCTTCCTATTTCTTTACAGTTTAAGGCAGCCGTCTGAGAGGCGCCACAGCACACGTAAATTTTTGTTCAGCAAGTCAATTGATGTGAAGTAAAGGGCAGGAGTTTGGAGAAAATCAGAATACTCATCTAGCTTTAACTTGTTACCGTGTAACATTGGAGAATTTACTTATGAAGAAAATATTTTGATTAAAATTATAATAGGTAATAATCAAAATAGTACAGATACTTTCCACTTGTCATACATTTTGAGAAAAAGAAAGCGTGAGACCACGTGGCCTAATGGATAAGGCATCTGACTTCGGATCAGAAGATTGAGGGTTCGAATCCCTTCGTGGTTGTGTGTTTTTCTACACACTCCCGCTTTCCTTTCCATCACTGTCCCAACTCTAATTTCAATTACTGCGTCCCAGCACACAGATTCTCCCCTCGGATTCGTCAGGGCCTTCTCCCACCTCCCAGCTTCCCTTACTTTGAGAGTTTTTTGGCCAGGCTTACCCACAAATCTTGCGGGCACTCTTCTAATGGAATGAGTGAGTCCAGTGAGCGAGGTGGGAACGTCAAGGCATGTGTCAAAATTTGTTCATCTTGTCAGGCAGTTCCCGGGAGGGCTAGGTTATTTTAGCCCCAGACGACTTTCATTCTGTTGTGAATGAAATTTGTGACTCTATGTTGAAAGATCTGTCTTTTTTCCAAGTTAGTTTAAATGTCGCCCCCTTTCGAAAGGAAAACTCACATTTTATAGGAGCTGGAGAAACAATGTTGAAAAAGATCCCCTGTGGGTTCTACCCATCCAGATGAGTGAATTATACTTCTGGCAATATTTGAGGAACAAGACAGGCTTAAAACCGAGACCTGAAACCATAAGAAGAGTGGAGCCAGGCAAATTAAGACGAAGAGGAAGCAGCTTCTACAAACGTGGAAAGAATCTGGCCAAATACATTTGAATAGTTAAATGAAATGGACAAATATTAGAACAATATGATGTATCAAATTAGATTTAAGAAAGAATCACAATTATGAATAGTCTTAAACTATGAAATAAGTTGAATTAGTTGTCAAAAGACTTCCTACTGAGAAAATCTCATATCCATTATCTACTGGAGACTTCCTTAAAACATTCAAAGAAGAAACAAATCTAATCAGACACAAAACTTCCACAATATGGAGGGAAGAAGGCGGGGAGGGGGAGAAAAAGAGGGAAACAGAGACAGAGACAGAGCGAGAGACAGAGAGGAGGAAAAGACTCGTAACTATGCTTGCGGAATGCCTCTACAATAAAGATAACGAACATAGATATTACCTCCCAAAGTTTCCTCCTATCCTTTTGTAATCTCTATCTCCCTCTCATGACCACTGCTTTCTGTAACTTTGTGGTTCTATGGAAGGGTATGTTTGTATTTGTTAGAATTTTATGTAAATGGAATTGTATAGTATGGACTCTTTTATTTTATTTCATTTTTAAATTAAGTTTTAAAATAACACTGGTTAATAAAATTATATAATTTTCGAGTATACATAATAATTTATAATCTATATATTCTATTGTGTGATTACCACTCAAAGTCCAGTTAACTTCAGCTACCATATATTTAATCCCTTTTACCCCATCTACCTCTCCCCTCATCCCCTATCCTCATCCCCTACCTTCTGGCAACCACTAGTCCATTGTCCATGTCCCTGAGTCTCTGTCTTGTTCATTTGTTGCTTTTAGGTTTATATCCCACATATAAGTGCTATCATGTGGTTTTTTACTTTTTCTGTCTGGCTTATTTCACTTAGCATGATTATCTCGAGGTCTATCTATGTTGTCACAAATGGCAGTATTTCATTTTTCTTATGACTAACATTTCATTGCATATATGTACCACAGCTTTTTTAGCCAATCATCTATAGTAGGACACTGCAATTGCTTCTCTGTTCTGGCCACTGTGAATAATACTCGGCATACAAATATCTTTTTGGATATAGGTTTTAAAGTCTCTGGGGTAAATACCCAGTAATGGGATTGCTGGATCATATGGTAGATCAATTCTTAGTTGTTTTGAGGAAACTCCACACTGTTTTCCATAGTGGTTGTACCAATTTCCAGTCCCACCAGCAGTGTATGAGGCTTTCTTTTGCTCACAACCTCTCCAACATTTGTTATTACTTATCCTGTTGATTATAGCAATTCTAACAGGTGTGAGATGGTATCTCATTGTGATTTTAATTTGCATTTCCCTTATAGCTAGTGATGTTGAGTAACTTTTTATGTTTGTAGGCCTAGGGAGAAATGTCTGTTCAGGTCCTCTGACCAATTTTTGATTGGATTGTATGTTTTTTTTGTTGTTGTTATTGAGTTGTATGAGTTATTTGGATATTTTGGATATTAGACCCTTATCAGAGGTGTTGCTTGCAAATATATTTTTCTATTCAGATGGTTGTCTCTTTACCTTATTTACAATTTCTTTTGCTGAGCAGAAGCTTTTTAGTTGATATAGTCCCATTCATTTATTTTTGCTTTTACTTTTCTTGCCTTTGAGGTCACATTCATAAAATTCTCTTTAAGTCCAAGGTCCTTGAGTTTTGTTCCTATGTTTTCTTCTATGCATTTTATCGTTTCAAGTCTTATATTCAAGTTCTTAATCTATTTTGAATTAATTTTGGTGTGTGGTGATAGACAACAGTTTAATTTTATTCTTTTACAGGTGGCTTCCCAATTTTCCCAGCATCATCTATTAAAGAGACTTTCCTTTCTCCACTGTATGTTTTTGACTTTTTTGTTGAAAATTATTTGCCCGTAGAAATATGGGTTTGCTTCTGAACTCTTGATTCTGTTTCACTGGTCAGTATGTCTGTTTTGCTTCCAATATCATGCCATTTTGATTACTGTCACTTTGTAGTATAATTTGAGTTGGGTAGAGTGATGCCTCCAGCCTTGGTCTTGTTCTTTTTTCTCAGGATGGCTTTGGCAATTCAGGGTCTTCCATACAAATTTGTGCTTTCATACAAATGTGATTTTTTGTTCTAATTCTTTATAAAATGCCAATGGTATTTTGATGGGAATTGCATTGAATTTGTATAATGCTTTAGGTATTATGGTCATTTTAACTACGTTGATTCTTCCAATCAACAAACAGAATATCTTTCCATTTCTTTGTATCTTCTTTTATATCTTTTAATAGGGTTTTGTAGATTTTATTCTAGAGGTCCTTCACATGTTTCGTTAAATTTACTCCTAGATATTTTATTCTTTTTGGTGCAATTCCAAAAGAAATTATTTTTCCACTTTTTTTTCTGATGCTTCATTATTGGAGTATAGAAACGCTATGAATTTTTGAACATTGATTTTGTATGCAGAAACTTTACTGTATTTGCTTATTGTTTCTAGTAGTGTTCTTGTGGGGTCTTTAGGTTTTTCTGTATAATCATGTCATATGTAAATGGGACAGTTTGACTTCTTTGTTTCCTATTTGGATGCCTTTTATACCTTTCTTTTGCCTGATTGCACGTGTCAGAACCTCTAATGTTATACTGAATAGCAGTGGCCAGCCTTGCCTTGTTTCTGCTCTTAGAAGGATGGTTTTTAGTTTTTCATCATTAAATATAATGTTGGCTGAGGACTTATCAATATGGCCTTTATTATGTTAAGGTACTTTTCTTCTATACCGATTTTGTTAAGTGTTTTGATCATAAATGGATGTTGTATCTTGTCGAAGGCTTTTTCTACATCTGTCAATATAATCATATAATTCTTATCTTTTAATTTGTTTATGTGGTGTATCACATTAATAGATTTATGTCTGTTGAACCATCCATTTGCCCCTGGGATAAGGCCAACTTGACTGTGTTGTATAGTCTTTTTAATATGTTGCTGTATTCCTTTTGCTAGTATCTTATTCAGGATTTTTACATCTTTGTTCATGAGAGATACTGATCTGGAGTTTTCTTTTTTTTGTGTTATCTTTACCAAGTTTTGGTATTGGGGTAATATTGGCCTCATAGAATGAATTGGGAAGTATTTTCTCCTCTTCGATTGTTTGAAAGAGTTTGAGAATAGGTATTAAATCTTTCAGTATTTGGTAGAATTCACTGGTAAAACTATCTGGTCCTGGATTTTTACTTTTTGATAGATTTGTGATGATGTTTAAATTTCTGTACTGCTGATTACTCTATTTAGATTTCCCAGTTCTTCTTGATTCAATCTAGGAAGGTTGTACTAAATACTGGTCCATTTCTTCTAGATTATTAAATATGGTGTGATATACTTTTTCATAGTATGATCCTTTGTATTTCTGTGATGTCAGTTGTAATTTCTCCTCTTTCATACCTCATTTTATTCATTTGTGTTCTTTCTTTTTCTTTTTTTTTTTTTAGTGAGTCTAGCCAGGGGTTTGTCAATTTTATTAACCTTCTCAAAGAACGAGCTTTTTGTTGCATTTATTTCTTCTACTGTTTTGTTTTCAATTTCATTTATTTCTGCTCTAATATTGATTATTTCTTTCCTTCTGCGGACTTTAGGCTTCATTTATTCTTTCTTTCTAGTTTTCTAAGATGAAACATTAGGTTGTTTATTTGGGCTTGTTCTTGTTTTTGGAGGTAGGCCTGTAATGATATGAACTTTCCTCTTGTGACCACTTTTGTCACATCTCAAAAATTTTGATATGTTGTAGTATCATTATCATTTGTTGCTATATATCTCTTGATTTCTCTTTTTATTTCTTGTTTGAACCAGTTATTCTTCAGTAGCATGTTGTTTAATCTTTATGTATTTGTGGTTCTTTCTTATTTCTTTTTGCAGATGATCTCTAGTTTCGAAGCTTTATAATCAGAATATATGGTTGATATGATTTCAACCCTCTTGTATTTGTTGAAGCTATCTGTGTCCCAGTATGTGGTTAATCCTTGACAATGTTCCATGTGCACTAGAGAAGAATGCATAAGCAGCTGTTTTGGGATGGAAGGTTCTGTAAATGTCAATTATGTCCAGTTGATCTAATACGTCATTTAAGGATGTTATTTTCTTATTGATTTCTGTTTGGATGATCTCTCCATGTCTGACAGTGGGGTATTTAGGTCCCCTACTACAATAGTGTTTTGGTCTGTTTCTCCCTTTAGTTCTGTTAGTAATTGCTTTACATATTTTGAGGCTCCCTGATTGGGAGCATAGATATTAATAATTGTTATGTCTTCTGATGTATGATTCTCTTTATCATTATGAAGTGTCCCTCAGAATCTTTCTTTACCTTTATTAATATGAAGTCTATTTCATCTGATATTAATACTGCTACTCCCACTTTTCTCTGAATGCCATTTGCTGAAATATCATCTTCCACCTTTTAACTTTGAGTCTATATTTGTTTTTGGAATTGTGATGTGTCTCTTGGAAGCAGCATATGGTTGGGTTTTGTTTTTTGATTCATCTGCACCTCTGTGCCTTTTTATTGGTGAGTTCAGACCATTTACATTTAGGGTGGTTATTGAAATATGAGGTCTTCTTATAGCCATTTTATCTTTTGCTTTCTGGTAGCTTGGTATTTCCATTATTTCCTTGTCCTTGTATTTCTGTTTTATTTATTTTGGTTGGCTTTTGTCAGTTTTGCCTCTGGTTCTTCTTGTTTTATGTTATATACTTCAGTTCTAAATCTTTGGTGTGTGGTTATCATTATGAATATGTGAGGGATAGTCAGTCATCAATTTTCTTCTGCATGTACCTTATTTCCATTCCACTTTGTGATTTTGGATCTTTGAACCCCCCCTTTTTCGGTCATTGTTGTCTCAGTTTGTCTCTATGTATGCTGAATGTTAATTACTATCTTGTTATAATAATTCTCTTCTTATTATTTAAGTTTATCATGCCCTATTCTTAGTAAGGGTTGCACTTCATTTTTTTTTTTTGTCATTTTGTTTTAGGTGAGCTGACCCCTTTAAGTATTTTCTGTAGTGCAGGCCTTGTAGTAAAGAATTCCCTCAATTTTTGTATGTCTGTAAAGGTCTTAATTTCTCCTTCATATCTAAAGGAGAGCTTAGCTGGATACATTATTCCAGGCTGGTAGTTTATTTCACTTAATAGTTTAATTATTTGATTCCATTTCTTTCTAGCCTGTAAGGTTTACTTTGAGAAGTCCTAGAATAATCTAATGGTTTTTCCTTCATAAGTTACCATTTTCTTATTCTTGCCTGTTCTGGGAATTCTCTTTGTCATTGAATTTTGATAATTTTAATACAATGTGTCTTGAAGGCATTTTTTGGGGTTGAGATAATTGGATGTTCTTTTGACTTCTTGAATTTCAAACTCCAGCTCATTCTTTAGATTTGGGAAATTCTTGTCAATTATTTGTCTGAAAATGCTTTCTAGTCTGCGTTTTTTCCTCACCTTCAATAATGCCCGGTATTCTTATGTTTTCTCTCCTGATGGTATCAGCTAGTTCCTGTATTTCTCTGTCATATTTTTCATTCTTTGGTTTCTCTCTTCTTTCTGATTTATTTCTAGATTTCTGTCTTTGATATCACTGATACTTTCCTCTATTTGGTCAATTCTATTTCCCAAGCTTGCTATTTCATTTTTCATCTCTTGCAGTGTGCTCTTCACCTCTAGAAGTTCTATTCTGATTTTTTTTGAGAGTTTCAATCTCCTTGCTCTTCTTATCTAGGTGTTTTTTTCAATTCCTGAAATTATTGCTATGATTCCTTTCAGAGTTCACTGAGTTTTTTCAAAAGTATCATCCTGAATTCTCTGTCATTTAAGTCGCATATTTCTACATCTGTAAAGTTATTTTCTGAAGATTTTTCTCCTTTCTGTGATGCTTTGTCACCTTGGTTGTTTATGGTGTTTAATGGACTATTTCTCTGCCTGGGCATTAATGGAAATGTATTCCTTTTTTTTTTTTTTCCCCAAAAAAAGAAGGTTTATTATATAAAGGTCTATCTTTAGTCTGCTGCAAAGTAGTCGCTTTTCTTTTGGTTTCAAGTAGGTGGTGTCTAAGCCTTTTGGACCCCTGCTTTATATAAAGCCTTAACAATGCCTTTTTATTTTCTGACAGATATTTAAACATGCTTGCTACCCTCAGTTTCAGTCCCTGTCAGTGTTAGCAACAGCTTCCATAGTGTTTTCTTAGATTTTTATTGGGACTCTGTGGTGTTCAGTCTTGGAGAGTATAGTGGAGTTCCCCTCTGGTTTGGGGGTTTAGGGCCTTGGCTCAGTTTCAGTTTTGCATCTGCGGCCAGTAATAATCAACTGCTGTTTTTCTGACTTCCCATTTCCCTGCCTTTTCCCTTATGATTGGGCTGCTGGCTTCATGGAACTCTCAACTCTTTCAAGCAGGGCTGTTCAGGGAACTCACTGCTTCTTCTCATCCTCCCCTCCTCTTACATGTATCTCTAGCAGTTGCAAGAGGCAACTTCTTTATTTCTCACAGTCCACTGCCTGACACCCTGTGTTCTGACCTGTGGTTGCTCTTATGTGTAGATCCTACAATCAGATGTGCTCATGCACAGTTTGGGTGTTTTTTGTTGAGTGTTAGATGTTCAGCGTATTGTTATTTTGAGAGTAGAGATCTGAGGATGTCTCTCACTTTGCCATGTTTCCAAAGATTTGACTTTTTCAATTCTTTCACTTAGCATCATTATTTTGAAATTCATCCATGTTGCTTGTATCAAGAGTTCATTTCTTTTTATTGCTTGATAGTATATTGTCGCATAAATATACCACAATTTATTTATCCATTCACCTGCTGATGAATATTTGTATTATTTCCAGTGATAAATAAAGCTACTGTGAACATTTGTGTATAAGATTTTGTATGGTTATATGCTTTTATTTCTCTTGGATAAATGCCTATTACCACAGTAGTAGGGATGTTATGATAAAGGAACATCGTAAGTCATTCTTACTCTTGACCATAAATGCAAATTATCCTTAAAGGTAAGGAATTGAACACTGTCATGTTTAAAATGAATTATAAGTCAGTTTGATCCTGAGTTTATATCAAGATCGCAAGGTTAGTTTATCATTGGAAAATAAATCATTCTAAATTTCACATTAAGAAAGAAAAAAAAACCCATGTGATAACCTCAATAGAGACAGAAACAGTATTTGATAAAATCTAGCATTCAAAACTCTATGCAACCTAGTGATAGAAGATAATTTCTTTAATCTAGCATCTTTGAAAAATTATAGTAAACATCAATCTTAAATGTGAAATATCTAATAATTACATGAGGAATATTGAACACATTCTGTTTAAGATTGGTAACAAATTAGGATGCCGATCTCATCACTTCTATTAAAGATTACAGGTTCCTGTGTACTTTACTCATTGCCTTGTGCTATCACGCTCAAAAAAGAAATAAAATGTAAAATGGTTGGAAAGGAAGAAACAAAGCTGTCATTATCTCAGATGATACGATTGTATACAAAAGTAAATTATTCTGTTATATAGATCTATTACAATAGAATAGTTAGTAAGATCTAATACATTAAAATGTATTATACTGGGCCTAAATAAATGAAGAGATAAACCATAAAGCAGATGTTACATGCAATGAGAAAATGAAGATGCTAGAGAATAAACTCTGCACTACTTTGAAATACAATGAGACCTTTTATTTTTACTCCTTTTATTTTTATCTATTAAACAGTTTCTATTTTTTAAAAATTTATCACTGGCAAACTTCCTTCAGGGAGTTTGACAAACATGTAATATAATCCCAAACCAAATCACTCTACTTTGCTAAAATTCCCCTGTTCATTCTCTAAGTGCCTTTCTGACCCAGTTCCCTCCAATAATCCTCTGTCTTCTAGGTCCTTCCTGAAACTGAATGCTAGGTAGAGTTTATTTCTGGCCTAAGCCGAAGATGGTGGATTATGAGGCTTTGAGAACTTTGTTTGAAGATAGAAATTCATTCCTTTCTCTAGACTTCTGAGCTCTTCTTGGGGTTAGTAATCAGAGCATAATAGTAAAAAGACACTGAATTGTGCCTCAAAAACACTCAAATTCCTTTAGAGCAACCATGCAAAAGTTTTCCTTTACTATGGCCGTAGAGAGTTTGGAATTTAAACCCACACTACCAGGTAATAATAATACCTACCTTATAAGATTAAATGAGTTAACATGTTGTTATAAACTGTACCTTGGTTTTGTTTTAATTAGGTATGGTAAAAAAAAAATACATAGACATGGAAATATCTGTCATCAATGATTGTCATGAAGAAGTTTTTATACATACAGATCCCTAGAATGGAAGCCATGTATATCACCCAGGGCCACATGGGGAGGCATCACTGTCAGTTAGGAGGCAGAGGGAGTGAGGGGGAAATGTGGGTAAGAGCTTTTATTGGGATTTTTTTTGTGGGAAGAACTGAGTGAAGCAAGATAAACAAATTAATAATTGACCAGTTTAAATAATTTGGCAGGCTCTGGGGCATAAGGGCTATAGCTACTTGTCTGATACCTGGCCCTGGAATGGTTAGAACAAGATAATAGTGGCCCAGAGTGTGAAAGTTTGACAAAAAGTGGTTGAAGCATGATCTTTATTAGTTGGTTTGCACTGGAAAGGCATAGTCACATGGGGATTTTTTACTATTTGTAGAAATTGATTAGTCTTCAGTGGGATGGTCACTCTTTCCAGGGGTCATCAAGGCAGCAAGATGTCAAAGATTCTCTACATCAAGAAATACAGAAAATTAAAAAAAATATGATTAGTACATAAAGCACTGAGCATGAAGCATGACATTTAACATGCATACAATAAATGATATTTATTATTTACATTATAAATTTATAGTTCAGAGATGATAAAATGATATACTGAAGTCATATGGTTAATAATGGTGGAAAGAATCCAATTTCCATATTCTTACCTTATCTTGCCCTTTACATGTTACTAATTCCTTACCATCTATAATAAAGGAGCTCCAGGCCAGGAGCCTGCACCTGGGCTTTGAATATTCCAAAAAAAACCACCCAGAAGACCAGAGGAGTGAGGCATGCTATTTATTAGTCATGATATAGAGGCACTCTGAAGGCAGCCACACATGGCCAAGGGCAAGCAAGTTTTTAGGCGCACAAGCTGAGGGAGACATAATCTCACTGGGAGAGCAGCCTCCTTCCCAGGCAGATTAGAGCAGGATGTGCTGCTTGGAAACAGGAGTAGAAAATGTCTTTGGGAGCAAGACAGAAGCAGAGAGTGTACTTATGAACAGGCCTTACCAAGAATCCTTTGTATACTGCCTTCCTTTTGATTGCAGGCCAGACAGCCAACTGTCTTTTAAGTATGTGGAGGGACTATTTTACTGGTTAAACCCTCACCATCTATGACGATTAACCTTTGCTCACCTTGTAATAATTGACTTTAGAGTGGTAAGAAAACTCTCTTCAGGCCCCACCTTATAGTTCAGATCAAAGAGTCTGAAGACTGTTTTCCCATATCTCTTTATTTTAATAGTTCTGATAAGCTTTTGAGTACCTTTCTAGCATAAGAAGAGAAATGAGTCTAGATTCAGAAGGCAACACGGTAGACTTATATCAAAACTCTTAACTGAAAGTATCACATTCCCATATTACAGTCAAACTAGAAGCAACAAAATAGAGATCAAAAGAGTTTTGCCTACCCACAGGATCCGTACCTTTCCTGGGCCTGTAGGCTATTGAAAGATATAAGGCCAATAGTGAAATGTAATATCCTATAGTTCTCAGTCATCTCAGAGCCGAGGTTTCTATTTTGGCCCACATCCTAGACAAGACAGATTGAATGGGAGCAGAAGGTGTTGAGGGAATTTAAGACTACAAGATAGAAAGGGGAGAAGGCAGAGAAGGAGAGAGAAATAAGGAGAGAAAAAGGGAGGAGCAAAAGAGAGTAAGAAGGAAAAATGAAAAAAGAAAGAGGAGTATCAACATTCACAAGTTGCCTTCTATGTGTCAGCTACCTTTAAATGCAACACATTTAATCCACAGTAATAATCAGGTGGTTGTTATTGTTCCTATTATAAAACTAAGAAAGTCAACAGAGAGAGGAAATAAATAATATGTTTAAAGTTATTTATCTAATAAGAAGATAAGTTGAAACTCAGCCCTAAATGTTCCAATTTATTTTCACTGTCCAATAATGGAAACTTATGTTATGAAAGAAATGAAGATGAGTAATGAAAAATTAGCGAGTAGAGGCAACATGCAGAGGAGAGAAAGGAAAAGAGAAAGGAGATGCAACAAATTCAGAACTAGTTTGTAAGAAAGTACTCAATGTTCAACACTGGAATAACAGTTGAGCTATGGTTGATCTCATTTAGACCTCAGACTCTTTTAGGAAGCAATCACTTGTTAATTAAACAAATGTTAATATATTTTAATTGCACACACACTTCTCCTACCTTGGAATAAACAGTAACTATGGTGCCAGAGCCCACTGGCTAAGATCAAACAGTTCCCGAGAGGGGGAGTGAGGATTGAGAAAAGAAAGAAAAAAGAGAGACAAAAGATAGAGTCAGGAGGGCTAACATAAATACTGGGCCCCCAGTTTATTAAGCATATTTATACCCTTGGAAATGCATGAGAAAGAAAACCAAAGATATGCTAACAATTGCTTACATTTACATAAGTTCTCTCAAAACATCCTTGTTCCTGTTTTCCATTAAGCCAAACTTCCTTCCTCTGCATAGAGCCCACCTGCTCTGCAAACTTCTAGCTTGCAGGCAACTTTAACCTTGTCTGTAGGGCATTCAGCAAGAATGGCTCCAAACACTATGGTATTTGTGTGTGCATATGCTTTAAAATAAGTTTATAGCAGGAAGGAACAAGAAAGTGATAAATTCACAGTAGCAGGAAAATGGTGTTATATTACCTTTGACAAGAAAGCAATATTATTTAACACTCATTTGCTTTCTTCTTTTCCAACAGCAATAAAATAATATTTAAAGTGGAAAAGGAAAGGATTAAGGGAAAATATGAGGCTGAGGTGTGAATAGATAAGAGAGCTTTTACCTACTTATGGTTTTTAAGGTTATATACCCATGAAAATTGTATCACAGGATATTAATAACATCATTAGTTGGCTATAATTCTATAATTATATCTGCAAGAAGTCTTAGAGATAGAAAAATATCCTGAATTAACAAAGAGGTTAAATTAAATTTAAATTCTAAAAGGCAAGCTTAATTTAGAGATTCTGTGATTTTTCACACTTAATTTTTAGTAGAATGAACTGTGAAGGCCTATGGAGTGTGGCGATTATTAGGTGAAGGCTTAGATTTACAAAAGACAATGTGTAAGATAAACACGTAAGTCAAGCTGAAGTAAATTCCAGGTCTGGGATATAAGCTCTGTTTGGAAATGTCCTGCTACATTTGAAAAGATTTGGTGGAAGATATACCATGTGTGCTGATTAAATTTGTATATGATTTATAGCTGGTTCTGATTAATGACAGATCTGAGATCCCAATATTGCTATTGACCAGAAGATTGCACTAAACTTAGAAGAAATCAATTGCTGGGCACAATCCAATTAAAAGCAAGGTTTATGTGTTTTAGTACACCATAAACTATACTTATTTTTAAGTAATTTCAAAATAAAAGAAATATTGAGATCAATTCATATTTGAATAATTGAAGAATTCCTACAAATAAAGAAAAAATCAAACAAACCAAGAAAAAATGGAAAAAAATTTGAGTAGCCACTTCACACACACACACACACACACACACATAAAGATTATCCAAAGGTCAGTAGATATATGAAAAGATGACTAATGTCAAATCATCAGAAAAATGCAAATTAAACCTTAATAAGATACCACCTAATGGCAAACATTTAAAAACAATGAAAATATTAAATGTTTGCAAATTATAAAACAACTGAAACTCTGGTACTTTATGGAGTGAGAGTATGCCCCAAATTCATGTGCTGAAGCCCTGCCTCCCGATATGATGAAATGAGAAGATGGTGCCTTTGGGAGGAAATTAGGATTAAATCAAATCATGAGGGTAGAACCATTATGATGGAATTAGTACCTTTATGTGAAGAGGAAGACACACAATAGTTTCCTCTTTCTGCCAAGTGAAAATAGAGCAAAAGTCAGCCATATGCAAACCTGAAATAGGGACCACATCAGATCCTAACCATGCTTGCACCCTAATCTTAGACATCCCAGCCTCCAAAACTGTGACAAATAAATATCTGTTTTTTAACCCACCTAGGTTATGGTATGTTGTTACAGCAGCCCGAGCTGACCAAGACATCTACCTTCTTAGTATGCGTTACTATATTTTGCTAACTGTCATAGTCCTATAATCAAAGAGGTAGTACTATAATTCTTTTTCTTGTATTGTTCTTCCTAAAACAGTATAATTAAAATTAGAGACTTTGAAGGTATTAGAATCAAATAAATATACAAAAATCAATCGTATTCTTATATACAAGTAATAGACAATTATAAAATAAAATGATACATCGATTGTTATGAGATAAATTGCACAGAATGTGTACTATTTAGTAATAAACACAATAAAATCAATATTTAGTACTAAATCTAATTAAATTGTGCCTATAGGATCTATGAGATGCCTATGGACAAAGCCATAAAATTTTAATGAGAGAATTTGAGTAAGACCCAAATAAATGGAGATGCATACCAAATTTATGGAATAAAATACTCAGTTTTATAAAAATGCAACTTATCCTCAATAGTTCACAGATTTAAAGCAACCCCATCAAAATCTAACTAATTTGGAAATTGATGAACTTAGTTCTCAATATATATAGAATTATAAATGAGCAATTAAAACATGAGTGAGAATAAGGAACAAAATGAGAGAATTTGCTCCATCTGATATTGAGACTCAGTCTAAATCTCTACAGTAATTAAAGAAGTATGGCATTGGCACAGGATAGGTAAGTAGAAAAATCAAACATAATAGAGAGCTAACGCTCATGTGGACACTTGATAAAGAACAGAAGATATACTGCAGTTGGGGGAGAGTGAACTTTTAAATAAATAGTTCTAGAAAAATGGACATATATGTATTGACCTATATTTTATCATATGGAAAAAAATCTGAGTTAACGACTTAAATGCAAAAGACAAATCTATAAAAATTTTGGAACAGTATAAGAAGAATATATTTGTAAATTTGGGGTAGAAAAAAATTTCATAAACAAGCACAACATGACAACAATAAAGAAAATGATTTACAAGTATGACAACATTAAAAATTAATTAGCTAATTAAGAGATACCATAATGAGAAAAAAATTTCAATAAGTATAGTGTTGACTGTGAGATATTTCCACAGATGTCCTTTGTCAGTCTGAAGAGATTCCTTTCTAGTCTTAATTGAGAGTTTGCATTAGGAAAGGATATTTAATTTTGTCAAATGTTTTCTGAGATTATCGGGGTTTTCTCTTTGTTTTGTTTTTATTCTATTAATGTGGTATATTACATGAATTTTTAGATGTTAAACAAACCTTGCATTCCTGAGATAAATCCCACTTGATCATAGTGTATAATGTTTTTTTAATATGTTGTAGATTTTGTTTGCTAGTATTTTGTTGAGAATTTTGGGGTCCATGTCCATAAGAGATATTAGTCTATAAATTTCTTATGATGTCTATTTTTTAAAAAGAATTTGTGAAGAATTGATACCTATTATTTTTTAAATGTTTAGTAGAATTCAGCAGTGAAGACATCTGGATTTGGGCTTTTCTTTGTGGGTAGTTTTTTGGTTATTTGTTCTATCTATTATAGCTCTATTTATGTTATCTAATTTTTTAAGTTAATTTCAGTAATTTTTGTCTTTCTAGAAATTAGTCCATTTCATTTAGTTACCTAATGTCATTGGTATAGAATTATTAATAATATTTCTTTATAATTCTTTTTCTTTTCATTAAGGCCGGTAGTAATGTTTCCTCTTTCATGTCTGATCCTATTGCATTCGGTTGACTCTTTTTTCCTTAGTCAATCTATCTAGAGGATTGTCAACTTGTTGTTTTTTTTCCAAAAGAACCAGCTTTCGGTTTTATTGATTATCTCTATTATTTTTCTATTCCTATTTTATTAATTTCCACTCTAATATTTATTATTTCCTTCCTTCTGCTTGCTTAACTTTAGTTTGCTCTTCTTTCCCGGTATCTTAAGGTGGAAAGTTTAGTTTATTAATTAAAGACTGTTTTTCTTTTCTAAAATATAAATTTATAGGTGTAAATTTTTTTCTAAGCTCCCTTTTAAATGCATCACATTTTTATTTTTATATTTTTTATTTTTCTTCTTTAAAATTTTTTAAAATTAATTAATTTATTTTTATTATAGTGGCATTGGTTAATGAAATCCAGTAAGTTTCAGGTGTGCAATTCAATAGTAAGGCATGTGAATATTGAATTGTGTGTTCACTACCCATAGTTAGATTTCTTTCTGTTACCACATATTTTACTCCATTTACATCTCCCTTCCCCTGTTACCCTCCAGTAATGACAAATTTATTGTCCATGTCCATGAGTGTATGTTTGCTTGTCTTGTTTGTTTGTTGCTTTTAGGTTTATATCCCACATATAAGTGATATCATTTGGTTTTCAACTTTTCTGTATGGCTTATTTTGCTTAGCATGATTATCTTGAGTTTTATCCATATTGCAAATGTCAGTATTTTATCTCTTCTTTGGCTGAGTAATATTCCATTGTATATATGTACCACAGCTTCTTTATTCAGTCATCTATTGTAAGACACTTCAGTTGTTTCCATGTTCTGGCCACCATAAATAATGCAGCTATGGACATCGGTGTGCATAGTTTTCAAGTCTTTGAGGTAAATATCCAATAGAGGGATTGCTAGATCATATGATAGATCAATTATTCATGGTTTTTAATCTTTATTGAAATATAATAGACAATTAGTTGCTTGTATTTACATTGTACAATTCAATGAGTATTTTTTCAATTATAGTTGGTATACAATAATATAGCAGTTTCAGCTGTATAGCATAATGATCAGAGATCCACATAACTTGCAAAGTGATCACCCCACTTCCCTTGCTTCACTCTACATCTTCATGTCTATTCTGCAAATATCCATCTGTGCCACTTAATCTCTTTGCCTTTTTTTGGTCCCCCCTAACTATCTTCCTATGTAGTATCCTTCTAGATATTCTCTGTATCTAAGAATTGATTTCTGCTTTTGTTGTTCATTTTGTTTTTAGGTTCCACATGTACATGAAATGCGATATTTGTCTTTCTCTATATGACCAATTTCATTTAGCACAGTACCCTCTAGGTCCATTAAGGCAATATCTTTTTCTATCCCCTTCCCTTTAGTCTGTGTGCCTTTTAATCTGAAGTGAGTCTCTTGTAGACAACATATGTAGGAGTCTTGTTTTCTTATCCATTCAGTCGCCCTATCTTTTGGTTAGAGCACTTAATTCTTTTCCATTTGAGGTACTTGCTGATAGGTATGTAATTATTACCATTCTTAATCTATGTTTTTGATATATGTTTTTTTCTTAATGAAGTTTCCCCAAAGCTTCCTGTAATACTGGCTTGGTGATGATAAATTCCTTTACCTTATTTTTGTCTGGGAAGCTTTTTATCTGTCTTTCAACTCTAAATGATAACTTTGCCGGATAAAGTGTTCTTGGTTGTAGATCCTGGGTTTTCATCACGTTGAATATTTTTTACCAAGCCCTTCTGTCCTGCATAGTCTTTTTTGAAAACTCAGCTGCCAGTCTTATGGGTGCTCCTTCATAGGTAACTAACTGCTTTTCTCTTGCTGTTTTTAAGATTCTCTCTTTGTATTTAACGTTTGACATTTCAATTATGATGTGTCTGTTGGCCTTTTTGGGTTCCTGGTTTTTGGAACACTATGATCTTCCTGGGGTTTGATGTCTATTTGCTTCAACAGGTTAGAAAAGTTTTTCATTATTATTTCTTTAAATAGCTTTTTATCATCTTGTTTTCCTTCAGGTACCCCTATGACACGAATATTTTTACCCTTAATAGTGTCCCATAGGCTTCTTAAATTATTATTATAGTCTATGCTTCTTTTTTCTTGCCATTCTGATTGAGTGTCCTTGGCTTTCCCATCCTCTATGTAAGTCATTTGATCCTCTTCTTTATTCACTTTGTTTATTCCATTTAATATACTTCTCATCTCAGAAAATGTGTTCTTCATTTCTGACTGGTTCTCTTTTATAATTTCCATTTCCATTTTTATGTTGTTTATCTCTTTTTTTGAAGTTTTCATTGAATTCATACACACTTCCACTAAGTTAATTGAATGTCTTTATAAACAGTGTTTTGAACTCTGCATCTGTTAGATTGCTTGATTCCTTTATTTCTGGATCTTTGTTCTGTTCTCTTATATGATTTCTGCTTCTTTGTCTTCCTATTTTGGCTGACTTTCTGTGTCTGTTTCTATATACAAAGCTCTTAAGTCTCTCAGCCTTATTAGTGTGGTAGATATTCAATGGCACAGTCCTGAGAGGGGTTCAGCTACAGGCCAAATTTAGCTCAAGCCTGTGCCCCTGTGGGGCCACCTCTATGATTCAGCAAGCAATCCATAGATGCTGTGCTTACAGTTGTCTCACAAGGCCACACCAGAAACCAAGGCCAGATGCCACCAGTGTGAGTCTAGGCACTGCTCAGCCAAGGGTACCTGACTAAGCGAAGACACACCTAGATGCAGCTTGGGTAGGGCCATGAGTTGGGGGAGGCAGAGTTTAAGGAACTCATCTGGGTGTAGTGACCTTTGTTATCTAGTTTGATGATGTCTTGTCTATAGTGGCACTGCATCTAAGCACTGGGAGGAGGTAGGGCTCAAGAAAGGAACAATGGATTCTGTTGGTACTTCTGTACAGAGAAAGTCTCACCTTAGCCCTCACTCAGATAACTCACTGTTTCTCTGTAAGTTCCTGGTGCCCCCTGCACAGCCGAACTTGCACTGGTGCTAAGGGCGAGCAGGTCCATCACTGTGAAAGTTTGCTTGTGGACATGGTCCATTTAAGAGGTGTCTGCAGCTGCCACTGCCTCTGCTGCTGCCTCTGCCACAGCCTCTGTCCCACTCAGACTCTCTAGACAGGGCAGCTTCATGTCCTCGCTCTATCCTACCTTCTGTAATTGCAGGGTGATTTCTTAGATTTCTCCCTATTTGTATAGCTATTCATCTAGATCTTAAGCAATTTTTCCTTCCTCTTTGTTCTACGTTTTTGTCACAACTTTGATTTGGTCACCAGAGGGGTGAACAGAGCCTCTTTCATCTATACTATTTGTTTTCTCTCTCCCAATTCTTAGTTTTTTGAGGAACCTCCATACTGTTTTCCATAGTGGCTGTACCTATTTGCAGTCCCACCAGTAGTGAAGGAGGGGTCCTTTTTCTCTACATCCTCTCCAACATTTGTTATTACTTGTCCTGTTGACAACAGCTTTTTTAACAGGTGTGGGATGTATCATATTGTGGTTTTGATTTACATTTCCCTAATAGCTAGCAATGTTGAGCATCTTTTCACATGTTTGTTGCCATTTGTATGTCTTCTTGGGAGAAGCGACTATTCAGGTCTTCTGTCCATTTTTTTAATTGTTTTTTTTTGTTTTGTTTTTGTTGTTGCTTTTGAGCTGTGTGAATTCTTTGTATATTTTATATATTAGTCCTTATTGGAGACATCGCTTGGAAATATATTTTCTCATTCAGATGGTTGTCTCTTTACCCTGCTCACATGTTCTTTGGCTGTGCAGATGCTTTTTAGTTTTTTTTTTCTCTCTCTCTTTTTTTAAGTTTGTTGGGGTAACATTGGTTAATACAATTATATAATTTTCAAGTGTATATTATCACTTGACATTTATATATTCTATTGTGTGTTTACCAAACAAAGTCCAGTTAACTTCAGCTACTATATAATTGATCCCCTTTACCCATTTCACCCTCCCTCTGTCCCCCTATATTTGACCACCCTTTACCCTATCTGTCCGCTCCTCCCAAACTCCACTAGTAACAACTAGTCTATAGTCCATGTCCACGAGTCTCTGTTTGTTTATTTTATATCTCACATATAAGTGATATCATGTGATTTTTCAACTTTTTCTGTCTGGCTTATTTTGCTTAGCATGATTATTTCCAGGTCCATCCATGTTGTCGCAAATGGCAGTATTTCATCTCTTCTTATGGATGAGTAATATTCCATTGTATATATGTATCATAGCTTCTTTAGCCAATCTTTTTTAAAGGACACTTCAGTTGCTTCTATGTTCTGGCCACTCTGAATAACGCTGCTATGAATATTGGTGTGCAAATATCTTTTTGTATATAAGTTTTCAAGTCTGTGGGGGTAAATACCCAGTAATGGGATTGCTGGATCATATGATAGATCAATTCTTAGTTTTTTGAGGAACTTTCATACTATTTTTCATAGTGGCTGTACCAATTTGCAGTCCCACCAGCAGTGGATGAAGGTTCTCTTTTTCTCCATATTCTCTCCAACATTTGTTATTACTTATCCTGTTGATTATAGCAATTCTAACAGGTGTGAGATGTTATCTCATTATGGTTTTGATTTGCATTGCCCTAATAGCTAGTGATGTTGAGCATCTTTTCATGTTTGTTGGTCATTTGTATGTCCACTAGGGAGAATTGTGTGTTCAGGTCCTATGCTAATTTTTTGATTGGATTATTTGCTTTTTTGTTGTTAATGAGTTGTATGAGTTCTTTGTATATTTTGGATAATGAGTTGTATGAGTTCTTTGTATATTTTGGATATTGCTTGCAAATATATTTTTCTATTCGGATGGTTGTCTCTTTACCTTGTTGACGATTTCTTTTGCTGAGCAGAAGCTTTTTAGTTTTATGTTGTCCCATACATTTATTTTTGCTTACTTCCCTCGCCTTTGAGATCAAATTCTAAAATCCTCTTTAAGTCCAAGGTTTATGAATATAGTTCCTATGGTTTCCTCTCTGCAATTTATTGTTTCAGATGTTATATTCAGGTCCTCAATCCATTTTAAGTTACTTTTGATGTCTAGTTTAATTCTTCTGCAGGTGGCTTTCCAGTTTTTCCAGCACCACTTTTTTAAGAAGCTTTCTTTTCTCTACTGAATGTTTTTGGGTTTTTTGGTCAAAAATTATTTGCCCATATACACATACGTTTATTTCTGAACTCTTGATTCTGTTCCACTGGTCTATGTGTCTGTTTTGCTGCAAAAACCATGCTGATTTGATTATTGTCACTTTGTAGTATAATTTGAAGTTGAGAAGAGTGATGCCTCCAGCCTCATTCTTTTTTCTCAGGATGGCTTTGGCAATTCAGGGTCTTTTGTGCTTCCATACAAATGTGATTTTTTTGTTATATATTTTTTAAAAATCCCAATGAGTATTTGATGGGGGATTGCATTGCATTAAATTTGTATAATGCTATATGTAATAAGGTCATTTTAACAATGCTCATTCTTTCACCCAAGTACATGGAATATCTTTCCATTTCTTTGTAACTTCTTCAATTTCTTTTAATAGGGTCTTGTAGATTTCAATCTATAGGCCCTTCACATGTTTTGTTAAATTTGTTCCTAGGTATTTTATTCTTTTTGGTGCAATTCCAAAAGGAATTATTTTTCCACTTCTTATTCTGACAATTAATTATTAGAGTATAGGAACGCTATAAATTTTTGAAAATTGATTTTGTATCCAGAAACTTTACTGTATTTGCTTATTGTTTCTAGTAGTTTTCTTGTGGAGTCTGGGGTTTTCTATATAGAGAATCGTGTCAACCACAAATAGTGAGAGGTTGCACTCTTCATTTTCTATTTGGATGCCTGTTATATCTTTCTCTTTTCTTATTGCACTTGCTAGGACATCCAATGTTATAATAAATAATATTAGTGGTAAGCCTTGTTCCTGATCTTAGAGAGAAGGTTTTTAGTTTTTCATCATTAAGTATAATGTTAGCTGAGGGTTTGTCATAACTGGCCTTTATTATGTAAGGTACTTTCCTTCTATACTGATTTTGTTAAGTGTTTGATCATAAATGAATGTTGTATCATGTCAAAGGCTTTTTCTGCATCTATTGATGTGATTATATGATTCTTTTAATTTAATATTTTTATGTGGTGTATCACATTAATCGATTTAATTTTGATGAGAGATATCAGTTTATATTTTTCTTTTTTTGTGTGTTATCTTTACCAGGTTTTGGTATCAGAGTTCTACTGACCTCATAAAATGAGTTAGAAAGTATTGCTTCTTCTTAATTTTTTTTTGAGGGGAAGAGTTTGAAGAAAATAGATATTCAGTATTCTTTGAATGTTTGGTAGAATTTACTGATGAAGCCATCTGGTCCTGGATTTTACTTTTTGGTAGGTTTTTGATGATTGTTTCAATTTCCATACTACTGATTGGTCTATTTAGATTTTACAGATCTTCTTGATTCAGTCTAGGAAGGTTGTATCTTTCTTAGTACTGGTCCTTTTCTTCTAGGCTATTAAATTTGGTATTATATATTTTTTCATAGTATTCTTGTAAGATCCTTTGTATTTCTGCAGTGTCTGTCATAATTTCTCCTTTCATCCCAGATTTTGTTTATTTGTGTCCTTTCTCTTTTTTCTTTAATGAGTCTAGCCAGGGGTTTGTCAATTTTTCTAACTTTCTCAAAGAACCAGCTCTTTGTTTTATTTATTTTTTAATTGTTTTCAATGTTATTTAATTCTGCCATAATTTTGATTATTCCTTTTCTTCTGCTAACTTTAGACTGCATTTGTTCTTCCTTTTCTAGTTTTTTAAAGATAAAGCGGTAGGTTGTTTATTCGGGCTCATTCTTGTTTTTTTTGAGATGGGTTTGTAAACAATTTGAATTTTTCTTTTATGACCACTTTTGCCATGTCCCAAAAGTTTTGATATATTGTACTATTATTATAATTTGTTTTTATGTATCTCTTTACTTGATCTTTCTATATATCTCCTGATCTCTCTTTTTATTTCTTATCTGTCCCAGTCATTCTTTAGTAGCATGTTGTTTAATTTCCATGTATTTGTAGTTCTTCCCACTTTCTTATTACAGTTGATCTCCTACTTCAAAGCATTATGATCAGAGTATATGGTTGTATGATTTCAACCTTCTTATATTTGTTGAGGCTCTCTGTGTTTCAATATGTGGTCAATCTTTGAGAATGTTCCATGTTCACTAAAGAAGAATGTATCAGCAACACTTTTGGGATGAAAGGCTCTGTAAATATCAATTATATCCAGTTGGTCTAATGTGTCACTTAAAGATGCTATTTTCTTCTTTATTTCCTGTTTAGATGACCTGTCCATATCTGACAGTATGGTATTTAGGTCCCCTACTATGATAGCATTTTCGTCTGTTTCTTCCTTTAGTTCTGTTAGTAATTGCTTTACATATTTTGGGGCTTCATGATTGGGAGCATAGACATTAATAAGCGTTATGTCTTCTTGATGTATGATTCTCTTCATCATTATGAAGTGTCTCTCAGTATCTTTCTTTACCTTTTTTTATTTTGAAGTTTATTTCATCTGATATTAGTACCGCTACTCCCACTTTTCTCTGAATGCCATTTACTTGAAATATCATTCTCCACCCTTTCACTTCAAGTGTATATTTGTCTTTG
>PVKZ01002077.1:118088-215290 GCA_004027375.1 Macroglossus sobrinus
CTTCTTCTTCTTCTTCTTCTTCTTCTTCTTCTTCTTCTTCTTCTTCTTCTTCTTCTTCTTCTTCTTCTTCTCCTCCTCCTCCTCCTCCTGCTTCTGCTGCTTCTGCTTCTTCTTCTTCTTCTTCTTCTTCTTCTTCTTCTTCTTCTTCTTCTTCTTCTTCTTCTTCTTCTTCTTCTTCTTCTTCTTCTTCTTCTTCTTCTTCTTTTTCTTCTTCTTCTTCTTCATGTACCATGGTGTTTCCATTGCTTCTGAGTCCTTGTGTGTCTTTTTTTTTGTTTTTGTTTGTTTGTTTTGTTATTGTTGAGTTTTCTGGGTTTTCCCTCTGGCCCTTTTTGTTTTATGTTATGTATTTCAGTTCTGAATCTTTGATGTGTGGTTACTATTATATATATATATATATATATATATATATATATATATATATATATATATATATATATATATATAATGTGCATTTTTTTCTGTGTGTGCCTCATCTCCATTCCCTGTTTGAATTTGGATCCTTGAATCCTTCCCTTTTCAGTTGTCTCAATTCATCCCTATGTATGCTGAACATTCATTACTATCTTACTACAGCAAATCTCTTCTTATAGTCTAAGCTTATAATGCCCTGTTCTTAGAAAGAGTTGCATTCTTCTACTTGTATCTGCCTGCTAGTTATCATACTCATAGTTATGTATTTTTTTGTCTTTTTGTTTCATTATTTTCTGTAATGTGAGCCTCATAGTGGAGAATTCTCTTAATTTTTGTATATTTGAAAGGTCTTTATTTCTCTTTCACATCTAAAAAAGAGCTTTGCTGGATACATTATTCTTTGCTGGTAATTCCTTTTATTTAATTATTTAGATATTTAATTCTACTCCTTTCTGGCTTGTGAATTTTGTGCTGAGAAGTCCAAGCATAATCCAATGGATTACCTTTATAGGTTACCATCTGCTTGTCCCAGGCTGCCCTGAGAATTCTTTCTTTGTCACTGATTTTTGATAATTTTAAACAAAGTTTCTTGGAGAAGGCCTTTTTGGGTTGAGATAATTGGGTGTTCTCTTGACTTCTTGAATTCCAACCTCCAGCTCATTTCTTAGATTTTTAAAATTCTTGTCAACTATTCATCTGAAAATGCTTTCTAATCTCTGCTCCTTTTCTTCCCCTTCAGAATGCCCATTATTCTTATGTTTCCTCTCCTGATGGTGTTAGCTATTTCTTGTATTTCTTTTTTATTATTTTTTATTCTTCTGTTTCTCTCTTCCTCCTTCTAATTTATTTTAGACTTCTGTCCTTGATATCACTGCTCCTTTCCTCCATTTCATTGACTCTATTTTCCAGACTTGCTATTTCATTTTTCATCTCTTTCAGTGCATTCTCCATCTCCAGAAGTTTTATTTGATTCTTTTTGAGGTTTCTCTGTCTCCTTGCTAAAAGTGTCACTTTGTTCTTCTAATTGTTTTTTCAATTCCTGAAATTGTTTTAGATCTTACTGAGTTTTTTCAGAAGTATCAATCTGAATTCTTTGTCATTTAAGTCACGCATTTCCATGTTTATAAGCTTATTTTCTGGTGACTTTTTTTTTTTATTTCTGAGCTATCTTGTCACCTTGTTCATGGTGTTTAATGGACTATTTCTGTCCCTGAACAATAATGGAAGTGTATTCTGCTTTTTAAAAAATTTTTCCAGAAAGATGTTTTATTATATAAAGGTCTCTCTTTAGCCTAATGCTAAGGAGGCATTGTTTTTTTTTTTGGTTCCAATAAGTGGCATCCAAGCTTCTTGGATCTCTGTGTCTTAATAATGACTTTTGTTTCTTATAATTATTCAGTCACTCTCAATTTTTCAATCTCTATCCCTATCAGTGTTAGTGACAGTTTTGGTAGCACTTGCTCCAATTCTCCTGGGGCTCCATGGTGTTCAATCTTGGATGATATGTAGGGACTGTCTGGGTTGGAGGATGGTACTGCAGTTCAGCCTTGCATTTTGCTACAGTGACTGGTAATAATCAACTATTGCTTCTCCGCAGTCTTAACTTCTCCACTTTCTCCCCTTATCCTTGGGCACTGCCCCTACATGGAGCTCACAGTTCTCTCAGACAGAGCTATTCAGGCAACTTGCTGCACCTTCTCTCCTCCCCCTCCTCTAGTAGGGAACTCCAGCTGGAAGAGCCACCTTCTTTGTTTCTCCCAGTCTATAGCCTGACTCCCTGGGTTCTGACCTGTAGCAGCTCTCTTTTGCAGTTCTTTTGCTAGGACATACTTGTATTCAGTTTGAGTGTTTTATTTTTGCTGTTGCATTTTAGGTATTTGGCTTATTGTTGTTTCAAGAGGAGAGATCTGTGGACATCTCTCACTTTCCATGATTATGACTCTTTCATTGTTATATATCTTAAACCATTTTTTTTATTGAAATTTTGGTTATTTAAGAGTGTGTTTAATTTTCATATATGTAAATTCTATCAAGTTTTTTCTGTTATTAATTTATAATTTAATACATTGTGGTTAGTGAACATACTTTTTCATTATTTTGAATTTTAAAAATTTTCTAAGGTTTGTTTTGTGGCTGAGTGTATGGTTTGTACTGGTGAATAAACAATGTGCAATTAAAATGAATGTATATTCTGATTTTGCTGTTAGACTGCTCTATAAGTGTCTGTTAGTTTATACTTTTGTTCAAGTCTTCTATTTTCTTGTTGATCTTCTGCCTAGTTATATCCATTATTAAAAGTAGGATATTGAAATCTTCAGCTATTATTATTGAATTGTCTATTTATTTCTTTATTTCTTTAAGTTTTTGCTTCATGTACTTTAGTGCTCTTTTATTGGGTGAATATATGTTTATAATTTTATACCTTCCTGGGAGATTAATCCTTTTTTTCATTATTAAATGTTGTACTTTATGTCAATTAACATTCTTTTGTTAACATTCTCTTGTGGTTGTTGTTTGCATGATGTATATTTTTTTCCCATTCAAGCTATTGTATCTTTGAATCTAAAGTGTATCTCCTGTGGAGAGCATATAATTAGATCTCATTTTTGTTTTTGTTTTTGTTTTTGTTTTTGTTTTTAAATCTAGTGTGACATCTCTACCTTTTAAATGGGTTGTTAAATACATTCATAATTAATATTACTTTTCATATAGTGGGATTTATATCAGCCATTTTAATTTTTGTTTTCTCTTTCATTATTGGAAAATATATAACATTTCTATATATTATAGGTGTGACAACACATTATACATATATTTTTTATATGATTGCTTTTTAGATAAGCTAAGCGAATATAGGAGAAGAAATATGCATTTACACTATATTTTTAAATTACATAATTACCTTTACTGGTGCTTTTTGGTTTTTGTGTAGATTCAAATCACTGTCTGGGGTCACTTGCTTTCAGCCTAGAGAATTTCCTTTAGAATTTCTTGTAAGATTGGTGTGTAAGTAGAAAATTATCTCCCTGCCTTTTTATTTTCTAGGACTGTCTTTGCCTTGATTTTAGAATACCAGCTTTCCTGAATATGTGATTCTTGGTTGATAGATTTTTTTTCTTTGAGCATTTGCATATTATCTCACTTCCTCCTGTTCACCATTGCTTCTAATAAAAAGTTAACTTTAATTTTTCTTAATGGCAAACTCTCTGGAGCCCTTTTCCTCCTACTTCAATCTGGACTGGTTGCCCTCTAGCCATGCTGCACAGGTGTCTTCCTTTGGCTTTTCTTCCATCAACCTGGGAATGTGTTTTGCCTTCTTCTTGTTTTGGATTCCCATGCTTTTCTCTTTCTTAGTTTATATTGTTTTGATGGAGGACAACCTCTAGTGGTTTTCTGAGAAGATGCTTTTTTTCTGTAAATGGTTTTATAACACATTTACTTTGATTAATAATTTGGTTAGGTATAGAAGCCTAGACAGAAAATCTTTTCCCTTATAATTTATAATACATTATTACATTGTCACTTTCAACTGTTATCTTTATTAAAACCAACATTTCTAAATAATATACATATGTAAAAAAGTTTAGCCTAGTTCTGGTGTCTTGGTAGGTACCCAGTGGGAAAGTCCTCAGGAGTATCTGGAGAAAAGACTATACACCAACTTCCAGCCACCATGAAAACAAATGTGCTACCCATAAGAATTTTCTGTTATGAAATTTCTTTGAAAAAAGTGGGGCAAATTGGCAACAAGCTACCAGGTATGACTGCTTAATATTTTGAAACTATTAAAAATTAAATATGTACATGTTCCTCAGTGTGGATATCAATGTCTTCTCTCCCTTTCATGGGTGACAAGGCAAACCAGTACACTAAAAGGACAGTGCATATTTGGAAGATACAACTAGAGAAGACAATAAATTCTGCAGGCTAGTTTGTTTGCAAAATCAGGCAAGGAATGTGGACCTATTCATTTATATCTCTACTCACTCTAGAGATCTGTAAACTCTGCATCTTTCATAGCAGGAACTCAGAGCTTGGTGCAAGGGCCTAGCATGACAAAAATTTGCTCTGGTAATAAATTTAAATAGCTCAGAGTCCCCAATAATTTTGGAGTCTTAAGGCTGTAACAAGAGAAGAGAGAACCCAATACCTACAACATTGAGAAGATCTCCAAAGTAATAAATTGCTAACTTATCTTAGGCTTTTATTCTGTGCTAAATATTTTTATTAGTCATCTATATCATTGTAACAAATCTCACTCAAATTTAGTGACTTAAAAAATAATTATTTCTCTTGTTTACAATTCTACAAGTCAATGATTTAGGCCCTGCTCAGCTGGACAATTATTTTGCTAGTTTTTCTTATGGTTGCTCATGTGATTGCAGTAATCTGGCAGCTTAATTAATACTGGATGGTCCAAAATGTTCCCATTCACATGTCTGGGGTTCTGGCTGGAATAGTAGGGATGGCAGAGACTCTCGCTCCATGTAATCTTCCATCTGTACTTCACAGGGTAGTCTTAAGGTTCCAACAAGGCAAGAAGGGGAGTTATAAGACCTCTTGAGGTCTAAACTTGGAATTCCCACAACATCACTTTGTGAACACCTTTTTCACAGCCTTCTATTGGTCAACAGAAATCACAAGGTCAGTTTACATAAAGAGGGAGGGAAACAGACTCCACCTCTTGATGGAAACTGCTGCAAAATCACATTGCTAAGGGACGTGCACACAAATATAAGGAAAATTTGTGGCAATCAATAATTTATTAACTTATTTAATACTAAAAAGCAACACTGTGAATAGACCCTATTGATATATCCACTGTATATACTGGAAAGTAAATGATCTATTATTACTTCTTTACCAAGAGTTAATCTAAGTTGGTCTATAAGCCTCATTTTGAACCAACATTTACATGGTGGGCAGCTTAAGGCGGGGCCAGAGAGACTGTAAACAATCCAAAATGTTGCAGCAGCTGGAAAAAAAACTGATAGTATTGAGCATTTGCACATGGGCAATTATAGTACTTCTGTAAAGCTATAAAATTATATTTTTACGTCTCCAGGATATCCCTGGAAATGGTTAAAATCCAGAGGGAGAGATTAGATTATGTGGCCCACACACAGGCTTCCTGCTAAACTTAGAGGCTGTATTGGGCCAGTTCATTTATTGAGACCGAATATCTGTGTCTCTGATATAACTATAGGCATCATGGACTTATTGAGAGTTATAAGAATCTCAGAGGAAGCCCAGAGAATAAAGAAACTCAGATAAGGAAAGCATTTTTTAAGAAAAGGAATTTTTTTCAACTGAAATACTTATAAAAACCAAGATTGTCCACAATTCATAGTTAATGAATCAGACACAGGATTATTTTTTCACTAATTTATATATATGCCTGAACTCTGACCTGAGACCCTCATTGTCACTTTCTTACTGTATCGAATACTGTGAGCGGCTGTTTTGGCACTGTCAAACACCAGTTGCCAAAGTTTTAGAAGGCAGGCACCAAGCCTACTGGGATGATATTTGTTATGCATGAACTTCAGCAACAAATTTTAGAGTAAATCATAAGCAATCTCTGAGTAAGATGTAAATCACAATAATTCATCTTTGAGCTAGCTTTTTAGCTTATACTTGGCTATTTCTATGAAGAAGATTCATGGAATCAGACAGACAGCACCTGTTCTGGAGCATTGGTCCTTAAACTCTAGAATGCAGTGCAGTAACAGATATGTGCTTTCTCAAGAGACTGATCAGAGATGTCCAGCAGCATTCTTTAAAAGCAGGAATCAAGGAATGGATTGAACAGTATCTCTTAAAATATGTAATAAATAATATGGAATAATAAGTCATTATATGTACAGTTCTTAGAATGGTTCCAACCCTGTAGCAAGGGTTTTCTTTAACACTATTATCATGGAAAATAGTTTATATTATAGTGTTAAATAAAAATAAAACAGAATACAAACTATATAGATATTATAAAGTATATATATGTGTGTGTGTGCGTACATATGAGTGTGTATGTGTATGAGAGTGTGTGTGTATATAGTTACAGACTCAAAAGACTCCAAGGAAAATTGTCATTGAAAAAAAAGCATGAAATGAAATACAACAAATATAAAAATGTATTTCTCTAAGTATGAGGCTTTAGAACGTTTTCAAGTAATTATCCTATTGTTTTTCTGCATTTCCTTAAATCTGTTGCATCCATACATTTAAAACTGATTTTTCTAAAGGAAATATTTGGTCTCTTAATGTTTCGGGGTAGCAATGTATTTTAACATTGTTAGGTTAAAAAACAGTGAATGACTGGGTGGGAATGGATAGGTGGCATTTGAAGCAGAATAAATATCAGCAGAGCACATAGAGTGAGGAGAAGTGAGGGTGAAAGAAAGTAGAACAGCTGAGATGGAAAGTCCACAGGAATCTAGAAGCTATGAAAATGCACTAGGTTCTTACAGGTGGAATATATACTCCTAAGTAGAAACCTTGATTTAGCTTCCTGCTTTTGTGGAACTAATGTGATTTCTTTTATTCAAATGATTTTAAGTAACAGTCCGAATTTAGAGAAGTTGTGGGAATCTGAATGGAAAATTAAGGTACAGATGACTGTGACTTTCAGCCCTGGGAGCATCTCTGTGTTGTAGGAGCAATGGCTCCAGATTGGCTAATACTGAGAATCCCTTGATTCTTGCTTTTAATCCCTTTTGTGGAAGCCCCATATCAGAAGGTGTCATTTTGTCCACATAATTTAATACTTCTAATAGAAATATTTTAAAAATTCTTACCTATGAAAGCATATTCATTTATATCTCTCCAAAAATGAATCTGGCATAGTAATAGAAGTGCAGTTGGCTAGTGCATGGTACTTAGATGATAGCACACTCTTAAGCATGCTGAGGTTGTAAGTTTGAGTCTCGTCTAGAGTAGCTTTCACTACTTTCTGGACCAAGAGGATTGAAGGAGTGAACATATCTTAGTGCATATTCTTCCACCAGTGTACTGTTTGAGTTAAGGTTTAGTAAGTTGTAACAATTTCACTGCTACTTTATGACCGTGGCTATTTGTGCTGCACCCATTCCCTCATTGACAGCCAGATGGTGGATAATTCAGCTTCAGAAATTTTATCTTAGCATCTTCTTTCTCAGGTTATTTTTGGTACCACTATTGCAGGTTGGGTTTCCTGGAAAGACTCTAATAAGAAGATATGTATTCAGAACTTTTACTGGGTCATTACCACAGGGTCAATGCCTGAGGGCAAAGAAGAGAAGCAGAATTTGTCAGAGGGAAAAATTGGGCTATACTGTAAGTATAAAGGCATCGGCCTACCCTTTGAGGTCTCTGCAGGTAGGATGGGCCTTCAGAGTTGTCCTAAGTTGAGAAGTCAGATGCTGGCCTTTATAGCCGTCATTGACCAGTCATTGAATATAGGCTGCCCCTGGAAAGGGGACATGACTTTTATCTGAGGCAATTCCTAAAGAGGAATTATAATTGAGAGATATCAAAAAGCAATCTTCCAAGGATCTGGGAGGATAAATCTTTCTGTTTGAGGGGTTCAGATAATTTGAGGAATACACCATCTGTGAAAGAGTGAGGAAGAGGACAGAGATGACACAGGATAGAATTTTAAAACCAATACAGTGATCCCAGGTGCAACAGAAAACATTTTATTGGAGACAGTGGCAAGGCTCATACTGAAGCTGAGGAACCTAGGGTTAAGGGAAAGCCCATCTTTCAAAGTGTGTCTTCCCCAAGGGTTATAACTTGAATGTACTAAAAAGATAATAAGGAGTTTTTGTAGAATCCAAATTAGAGAGGGGCTCTGGGTCTTACTATATGAAGATGTCCTTCCCTTTAGGTGAGGTGATTCTGTGTTCTCACTCTACCTTAGGGTTACTACAGGAAAAGAACAGGTTAGTTGGAGAAGTAGGTACCATGAATGAAGACCAATCTGAAAAGAGTTGGAAACTGGCAATGCACATTTGTCCTAGGGGAGGAAAAATGTTGTGAAGTAGAACCTAGATTGCATGGCTCTAATGCCCAAGGCTATTCATCTAGCTTTAGGGTACAGAGAGAGAGGGGGTCAGAATGTCTAAGAACGTTCTTCTTTTGGATATTGTGACAGACTGAACCTTTCTCATGAAAGGATGATTTTCCTTTGATGGATATGAATGATCAAGTTTGTGACAGAGGTCTGAAAATTTAGAGTTTTCATTCTTTTGTTCTTCATGCACATACTCATGCAAGGAGAAAGAACAGCAGCATTCCAAACATAAATCTACTTAGTAGAGAATGTGAACTTTAGCAGTAGAGAGGCAATTTAGTAAAGAGGAGACCATTCAGAAAGAGAGTGTAGTGAAAAGATAGATATTTTGAAAAGGTCTTCAGGTAAAAAGCAGATGGCTTCTGCCCCCCACCTTGGCCTTTCTATTTAGTTTTGAATTGCTTCAGGTATTCCAGGATATCTGACTTAACTGTACTGACTGGAGCCCAATGAGACCAGCGCGTAACAGGAACTCCATCAGGCCCCACCAGGAACTTTTCAAAATTCCAGCGAATATCGTGGACCTTTACAGGCTCCCAGGAGATATGTTTGAAAGAGCCCAAAAGCTCAGAGGGGTGAGGACAGGAGTGCTGAAGCAGAGAGATGGAAAAACAACAACATCATTTCTGCTTCTGGATGATCCAGGCAATTTTCACCCACAGGTGATCCATTCCCCATTTCAGAGCTAGATATTTTAATTCTGTGTGACTCTTAATAAATTCTGTGAATTACCACCATGCCTAGTTCCAAGAATGTTGTAGATGTTATAGCAAGTGTGTTCCTTCTTTATGATTTTTTTTCCCATGACCCCATCACAAAATTATGTTGCTATGGGCAAGACATGTCACCTTTTTAGCTTTTGGGTTCCTTTTGTGCTAATAGCTTGGATTAGAATGTAGTTTCCCAGGTCTTGGGGCTCTGTGGGCCAGTAGAATTTCAAAAATATCTTTTGGGTCCAACATAGAGTCACCAGCATTTTGTTTTGTCAAATAAATTTAAAAAACAATCACTTCATTATTTTATTTAATAAAAAAGATTATTTTAAAGATAAATTGCATATAGGTCATAATCTTAGAATAAAGGGCAGCCCTGTAAATCATTTGAGTTTTTAAAACTTCTTATACTGTTCTGTTTTTGTTTCGTTTTGTTTTTCAGTTTACTGAGAATTTATAAAAGTCTCTACCTGGGCTAGCTTTGGCTTACAGCCAAGGAACAATTAACTCTGGTACCCCTCAGGGATCCTTCAGCTCTTGCGTTTCTCTATATCTAAAAGTAGTTTTTTCCTAAAAGGCACTTACTAAATACTTGTTGATTTCTAGGTCTTCCTCTCTAGAGTGGGTTCATCAAGGGGTAGGGACTGTGTCTTATTCATCTTTATATCCTCAGTATTTAGCAAACTGCCTTATTGATAGCAGGTATTCAGTAACTGTACCTTCAACAAATGAATGAATGTCGATGAGCAAAAGAGTCCCAGTAAAAGTGCCATTTTACACAAGTCTCTCCACCACACAAAGCAAGAGCCCCATAGATACTAACAGATTAAACCCCAGTCCCTCTACTAATCTAGAGATTCCCTTCAAAGAGTCCAATTCTACCTCCAGACATATGCCCTTGGGTCCATTTCTACATCAAATCTATGCTAGAAATATTAGAGAAGAGGCTTATGTCAGTAAATCACTCACCTTCAAAAAGGTGAAGACTTTCTGTTCTTTTTCACCATTCACATCCCCTTTCTCAAAAAGCTGGAAATTAGGTACATATCCTCCCCCTGGACGAACATACCTGTAATGAGTCATAACATTCCCAGGAAGCACCAGAATTTGAGATTATTGAAAAGAAAAGAAAGAGGTGGAAATGTAATAGGGTGGGCAAGTTAAAACGAGGCTTTTCTTTCTTTTGTATTTTTTTTTTTTACTTTGGACTCCCTGATTCACTTAATATTTTTTTGTTCTATAACCTGTTCCTGTCCCTTACTCTGTTTCTGTACCAGTTATTTCAGTGCTCTTACTCCTCCAATGTCTATCCAGGTCTCACTACCCAGGGATGGGGAGAACCTCTGGACACAACTGGACTCACATCAGGTAGGTCAAAGTTAAAATGAATTTGCAGATGTCATTGAGCCTATTATTTATCAGCACTCCTCCAGTAAGTTTCTCATATGTAAGGCACTCTGGAGACTGAAGAAAGATAGAGGCCTTTTACAGAGTTTTAAGCAGGCACTTACTTTAGCCCTGGAAGGATCTCCAAGTTTTCTCCTGGTTCTTGCTTTCCAAATTGGTTGCAGGGAAACCCCAACACAATTAGGCCAAATGGCTTCAGCTCCTCTTGAAGTGTGCTCAGTTCTGTGATGGAGAAGGGACAATATAGCAGTCTGGCTAGAAACTTTGCCTTGTGTAGAGAAAGATCTCATTTTACAGAGGAGGAAACAGAGGCCCGGGGAAGGAAAAAAATACCTCTAGTTTAGAAAGACTGTTAGTGCAAGGCTGAAGTTAGATACCAAATCTCTAACCACATATTCAAAGTCCTTTATTAAAGTACAGTATTTACCAAATTGCAACACATCAGAATCAGCTGTGGGCCCTTCTTTAAAATTAGGGATGACTAGGACCCATTTGAGAGAAATCTCTGATTCCATTCTTCTGAGATTGCTCCGAGTCTCTTTATTACTCAAATACGCACCAGGTCCTGTTGGTGAGAATGTAAAATGATGCAACTACTATGAGAAATTAGATGGAGTTCCCCCGCAAAAGTAAAAGTGGAACTATCAGATATCCCATTTTGGGGTATATATGCAAATAATTAAAAGCAAGTTCTCAAAAAGAAATTTGTACAACCATGTTCATAGCACTAGTCAATAGTAAAGAGATGAAAAAAAACCCCTAAAGTCCATTGATATAAATGAATAAACAGAATATGGTATATACATACAGTGGAATATTATTCAGCCTTAAAAAGGAAGAAAATGTTGTCACATGCTGCAATGTGGATGAACTTTAAAGATATTTTGCTAAGTAAAATAAACTAGTTATAAAAAGACAAATAATACATGATTCCACTTACATGAGTTAAATAAAGTAGTTAAATTTATAGAAACAGAAATAGAATGGTGGTTTCTAGGACCTGAGTGGAAGAGGGGGCAAAGGGTAGAGTTTCTATTTTGCAAGAAAAAAAGTTCCAGAGATTTGTTTTTCAACAATGTGAATGTTCTTAACACTACAGATTAGTACTCTTAAAAATGGTTAAGATGATAAATTTGTTATATCTTTCTTTACTACAATTAAAAAAATGTTCACTAGGTAATTTTAAACAAAGCCAGGTTTAAACATCACTGTTAATCAGTTTGCCTTCTCTGGTTGGTTAATTAGTAGACTGAATTTTTTTTTAAAGGAAAATACATGGACAATGAGAGTGGGCTACTCTCCTCTGCACAGGCTGGTTCAACCTGGGTAAAGTGTGGGTAAACCTGACAAGGGCAAAGAGAACTAGAAAAATTGCAAGTCTGGCTTTCTAGTGTTCTTCAATAATCTTCAGGATGTTAAACATGCATTCTATCTAAAAATCCTCATTGATGTGCCAAAACACAATCTTCTAATCACCTTCTCTCACTGCCAGGAAGTTTACCCACCTGTCGGCTCAGACTTTCATAATCACCTTCTTTTTTTAACACTTTTGGGGCTAAGATGGCTTCAGTCTCCTGACAAACACTAGCCAAACCCACTCAGATTCAGTTCATTGAACTGTATCTCCTCTTAGTGTTGTTGTTGTTATTTTGTTATTTTTTTAAAATGGAGTTTGCTTTCCTGTTTCCACATGGTTCCTCGGTACCTCCCGCTCCATTCTTCTCTCTTGTCTTCAGTCACTATAGAGAATCACTTTTTCTAGGAAAGGGACAATAAATCAGGAAACTTCTTCCAGTCTGTGAGCAACTATTCCTCGGTTTCCTCCTCTGTTATGTACAGAGTGGGATTTGAATAAATTAATTTTTAAAGTTCCTTTAAACTGATAAAATAAATTATGGTCTAAGAGTATATTTCAGTCTTTAAAAAGAATGAGGAAATGGCCTGAATTCCAAAGCACTTTACTAATTTTGAAAAGCAAAATGACAAATAATATTTATAGTGTGTTATCAACTGGGAGAAAAGCAGAAAAAACAGTTATCTGTATATTTTGTAAACATGATAACATTATCTGGAGAGAGAGGAAGGAGAAAGAAAAACTTTCTACTCAAACTTTTTTAAACCTTTTGAATTGTGAATCTTTTGAATATATTACCTATTCAAAACATAATTAAAAACACACACAAAAAAACCCAAAGTTCTTATTAGTTCAAATATAAAATGTGCATTTGTTTCTGGAATAATCCATCCTGTTCATTATTTATGGGCTTTTAAACCACATGGCCTAAAGTATGAAAAAGATAAAATTCTTTGTTACATAATGCATAGAGAGAGAAAGAAAAATCTGCCTTTAAAGGAGGTGTTGAAAATAGAGAGGGAGTATTTGCCTCTGTTATTGCCTTCTCTACCAGCCTTTACTCAGGTAAAATGTAGCTCTGGGTTTAAAATATCTTTCCCTCTTTTCTTTGCCTTTGTAAGTTACCTATAAACTCTCCCCAAAAGTTTCAAAAACATCAGTCCTCTCTCTTGTATTTATCAAGGAGATTTGAATATTAGGAGAGGTTTCTAGTTCTCACATATATATTGATTCTCCTCGAAATGTCAGAAGCAAAGCGAAGACAAGACATAGAGAAGAGATTAGCAAACTTTCTCTGTTAAAGTCAGACAGTAAATATTTCAGACTTTACAAGCCAGATGGTCTCTGTCACCACTATTCATACAATCTCTCAACTTTGCCTTCTAGCATTAAATCAACTACAGATAATACAAAAAATGAATAGATATGGTTGTTTTCCAATAAATCTTTGTTTACAAAAGCGGATTGGCCAGATTTGGCCTGTGGGCCATAGTTTTCTGTCTCCTGAAATTGGGGAATGAAGTCACTTGATCAGAGATATTTATTTTAATACATAATTAAAATTAAAACATAATTCCAATTATGACAGAATATAATGAGCTGAAAAATCTAGTTCCCAGGGGATTTGGCTATAATTCTTACCAGGATATTGAACTGTTAGACCACAATAGGTGGCCACATTGACAAAAAGGATATGCTTGCCCACGTACTGCTGGAATGAAATGTGTTCCTTCCCATTAAGAGTGAGGGCGTCATATTCATAGATGGTACCTTTCACATCTTTGTAGCAATTCATCTGGAAGATTTAAAAATGATAATATTAGTAACAACAATTTCTGAGATCTGTTTAATATTTTGAAGCACTCAAAGAATAATATGTGTATTAATGGAGACTCAGAGAACAAATAAGAGTTGTATAAGATATCAATGACAGATCAAAAGATCTTGTGACTTAAAAGTCAATGGTTTTTTGAGCAACAAACAGTCACGTCTCTGTTCCTATTATCCTGGAAGAGGCTGGATACCAGGAAATGCTTAGATGAATGGAGAAGAGCAGAGATGCATGAGCTGGGATGGGAGGACCTGGAAGTAAGGGGGCCAAAGAGAAAAGCACACTGCCATTCATGCTTCTGTAAAAATAAGGCTACTCTTTAGCTCTGACTTGAAGATACCTGCCTAAATTCTCTCAATGTAGGGAAGGCTTTAAATTGCTTAAGTATTTCACAATGGCTTAGTTATTTCTTTAAATTTTCCTAGGTCTTCTGGCTTCTTATTACACTCATTAACATGGTGAAATACAAAGAGCTCTGGCTCTTTGATTTCTGGAATCAAAAGTCAGCTCTACAGTTAAATTCCTTTGTGAATTTGGGAAATTCTCAACCTTAGACCTTAGTTTCCCCATTGGTAAAATGAAAGCATTTATCTTGATTATTCTCAAATCTTTAAGGGGCCTCCCAGGAGTGATACAACACAAAACAAAACTTTTTCCAGTCTTATAAGCCCACTAAGTTGTATCTACTCAGTCCCTACTCTTGGGGAGAAAACATTTTCTCTGTGCAGGCTTTTGGACTTTTCCCTAATACATACACATATACTTGCACCAGCAAAACTGAGACATGTATGAAAAAAAATATATATGAATGTATCCATTTCTGTTTTCATGACACCTGGTTCCAAGCTAAACATTGTTTCAGAACCCCTATTATTCTTTTCATGTATTTTATGTTTCTCTGATGACTCTCTGACTTTATACATCCCTAAAAGCTTCCACATTTTCCCTCCTCTTAATGGGTTTCCTGCCTAGCAGCATGTGAGATGACTCAGCTCAGCCTCTTCTCCAAACCCTGGTCCTCAACACTCTTATGTCTACCACTCTCTCATGCCTTAGCTTATATGTAGATACTGATATGACTGGAGGGATATGCAGGTGACCTCTACCTAGAGAAAGAGGGAAGAAGGACTATACAGTAAGGAAAATCTTTTTTTTTTACACATATTAAACTCAAGGAATACCCATTTACAGAATTGAAGAAGATTCAAGAAGAGAAGAAAAGTTTAGGGGAAACCACAAAATGGAAGAAAGCAGAGGTTGGAGTCCTACAAGAACTGGAGAGCGGGTTCTTGGGTAGGAGGACAGAAGAGTAACTTCACATTTGAATCCTGACCCACTTTCTCTGAAAGTCACTCACCTTCATCTTCTCTGGTTTGGGGTTTGTCTGAACAAAACCAGCTAGAAGAAGGGGAAAAATATAAGAGGCCCTTAGCTGTGCAGTCATTACTAGTGTTTGTAGATCATCAGTATTAGATCTGAACTCCTTATGCACCTCATCAGCCTTTTGACATCCTGGCATGGACTAGCCCAAACCTGCACAGGCCAATAGCAGGGAGGTAAGAATTTCTGGGGTGTGAGTGGGACACAAGGATGTAGAATTCAAACCACATCCTCGCCTACATATACCTTCATGAGCACTCAGTGTTCACCAGTGTAATGAGGAGCTGGGACTCATAAATTCCAGTAAAATTATGAAAAGATGATGGCAGGAACTCCATGGTCTTTAAGAATTATTGTCTGATTTTACTGAGTGCATAGGAGTTTCTAGATGCAGACACAGACTTCCAGACATTTTACAGTAAAGTCACTGCAGAAGGGACAACATAGACATTCTAAATACTATTCCTAATATTATTTCAGCTTTAAAAAAATCAAAGGATGAACTACTTAGGATCTCTTTAAGAGAGTTGGAAGGAAACTGGCCCTAAGTGCGAAAAACTATTTACAATATATGTCAAGGAAGCACATTAACATGTTCATAATACAAATGCTTTCAAGTAAGAAATATCAATCAGCCCCACAGTAAAATGAGCACCAGACAGTAAAACAAATGACAACTGTGATGGTATACAAAGTTCTCTCTCACTAATAATTAAAGAGTTATAAATAAGAAAAGATGCATATTACATTTATCAGATTGGCCAAAGTTAAAAGGAAAGGTGATACCCAGCCTGGGTGGTGCTTTGTGTAGGAAGCTCTTACACATTAGGTCGGGGAAGGAGGAACTTCTAAGGGCTGCTAACTTTCTGGAGGATAATCTGCCATTCTGAATGCAGTACTTTCTAAAAAAAGTACTCTTAATCTCTTGAAAGAATAAAAAAAAATGCTTTACCTCTCAACTAGCATCCATTCTCATAACCATCCATTTAGTAGCAGTTTCCAACAATTGCGCAATAGTCTCAGATAAATAGTCTCAGATGTGTTGCTGATGCATATGCTGGGTTTCTCTCATAATGTTATTAACATATTTAATTCTCATCAACCTCCTGCAAGGTTTACCAAGATTTTCCTCTTTTTTGTTTACATTACAGTTTTACTTTTTGGACATCAAGTGCTAATATTTGAGTTAGTCATACCCTAAATTCATGATCATTTGTTCTTAAAAGGCCCCCATCTTGTTTTTTTTGCTCATATTTATTGATTCCAAAACTCCATTCTCCTTCCTCTCTCCCCAGAGTTATACTATGTTTATTATTGATATTATTTGCATTCTTAAAAAATTTATATAGTCCTCATCAGATTATTAGCTCCATTTTTGTTCTTTTTATAAAATAAATTAATTTTTAAATAGTTTTGACATACAATATTATATTAGTTTCAGGTGTAGTAATTTTTTAATTACAACATAGTGTTTAGATAATTATATAAATTATAAAGATCTCTCATCTGACAGCACACATACTTATTACAATATTATTAACTATACTTCCTATGCTGTACTTTACATCCTCATGACTATTTTTATAATTGCCAGTTTGCACACCTTCAACTATTTTCTCTTTTTACCCATCCCCTTAACACCCCTATCATCAAAACATTCTCTACAAGTCGTTGTCTGTTTTATTTGTTTGTTTGTTTCTTTTTTATGGATTTCACAGATAAGTGAAATTAAATAATATTTGTTTTTCTATTTTTTACTTATTCACTAAGCATAATACCCTCTAGGCCCACCATGTTGTCGCAAATGGTAAGATTTCACTTTTTTTATGGACATGTATACAATGGGACATATATACAATGGGACATTGTATATATGTACCACACTTCTTTATCCAGTTGCCTATTGATGGTCAATTAGGTTGCTTCCATAATCTGGTTATTGTGTATAGTGCTGCATTGAACATAGGGGTACATAAATCTTTTTAAATTAGTGGTTTTGATTTTCTTTGGATAAATACTCAGAAGTGCAATGACTGGGTCATAAGGTAGTTCTATTTTTAATTTTTTGAGAAAACTTCAAACTGTTTTCCATAGTGGCTGAACCAATTTGCAGTTCCACCAACAGTGCATGAGGGTTCCCTTTTCTTCACATCCTTGCCAACACTTGTTCTTTAATTTACTGAAATCAGCCATTTGACAGGCATAAGATGATATCTTAGTGTGGTGTTAATTTGCATTTTTCTGATGTTTAGTGACATTGAGCACATTTTCATATGTCTGTTGGCCATCTGTATTTCTTTTTTTGGAGAAATATCTATTCAGGACTTCTGTCCATTTTTAAATTGGATTGTTTGTTTTTTTGTTGTTGAGTTATATGAGTTCGTTATATATTATCAGATTTATCATAGGAAGATACCTTCTCCCATTCAGTAGATTGTGTTTTTGTTTTATTGATGGTTTCCTTTTTTGTTTGGTGTAGTCTTATTTGTTTATTTTTTCTTTCTTTCCATTACCCAAGGAGGTATATGAGAAAAAAAAATATTACTAAGAGCAATGTTAGAGAGTTTACTGCCTATGTTTTCTTTTAAGGAGTTTTATGGTTCCAAGTCTTACATTTAAATCTTTAATCCATTTTGAGTTTATTCTTGTATATATTGTAATAAGATAGTTTAGTTTCAATTTTTTTTGCATTTATCTGTCCAGTTTTCTCAACATTATTTATTGAGAGACTGGCTTTATGACATTCTATATTCCTGCCTCCTTTTTCATAGATTAAATGACTGTTTAGGTGTAGATTTATTTCTGGTCTCTCTACTACTCTGTTTCATTGATCTGTGTGTATGTTTTTGTCCCAGTACCATGCTGTTTTGATTACTATAGCTTTATAGTATAGTTTGGTATAAGGTAGCATAATACCTCCAACTTGGTTTTTCTTTCTCAGGATTGCTATGGCTATTCAGGATATTTTATGATTCCAAATACAGTTTTGGATTATTTGTTCTAGTTCTCTGAAAAATGTCATTGGTATTTTGATAGGGATTGCATTGAATCTATAGATTGCTTTGGGTAGTATGAACATTTTAATGATGTTGATTCTTTCTATTCAAGAACACGGTATATGCTTCTATTTATTTGTATCTTCTTCAATTTATTTTTTCAATGAGTTATAATTTTTGAGAACAGGTCTTTTACCTCCTTGGTTAATTTGATTCCTAGGTATTTTATTGTTTTTGATGCAATTGTATATGGGATTGTTTTATTAATTTCTCTTTCTGATAGTTCATACTTGGTGTATAAAAATGCAACCAACTTCTGGATATTAATTTTGTATCTTATTACTTTCCTGAATTCATTGATCAGTTCTAACAGTCTCTTCATGTAATCTTTAGGGTTATCGCTCTACAGTATTATGCCATCTGCAAATAATGACAGTTTTGCATCTTCCTTTTCAATTAGAATGCTTTTTATTTCTTGTTCTTGTCTGATTGCTATACGTAGGACTTCCAATATAATGTTGAATAGAAGTGGCTGAAGGTAAACATTCTTGTTTTGTTCCTGATCTTAAGGGATATGTTTTTAGCCTTTCCTCACTGAGTATAATGCCAGCTGTAAGTTTGCTGTATATGACCTTTATTATGCTGAGGTATGTTCCCTCTTTTCCCACTTTGCTGGGAGTTTTTGCCACAAATAAATAAATATTGGATCTTGTCAAATGATTTTTCTACAGCTTTTGATATAATGAAATGATTTTTATCTTTTAATTTGTTAATGTGTGTATCACATTAAGTAATTTCTGAATATTGAACCAAATGTGCATCTCAGAAATAATACCCAATTGATCATGGTGTATGTTCTTTTTAATGTATTGTTGCATTCAGTTTGCCAATATTTTATTGAGGATTCTTGCATTTATTATGTTCATCCATGATATTGGCCTATCTTTTTCTTTTATTGTAATGTTTTTGACTGGCTTGGGAATCAGGGTAATTATGGCTGCTTGTAAAATTAATTTAAGAGTCTTTCCTCTTGAATTTTTTCAATAATTTGAAAAGGATAATTTGAAAATTCTTCCTTGAATGTTTGGTAAAATTCACCTGTGAAGCCATTTGGTCCCAGACTTCTTTTTTGAAAGTTTTTTGATTGTTGATTCAATTTGCTGATAGTAAATGGGCAGTTCAGGTTTTTCATTTCTTCTTGGCTCAGTCTTGGGAGATTTTATGTTTCTAGGAATGTATATATCTTCCAGATTGTCTACTTTGTTGGCTGTCAGTATTTTTTTTATAATCTTTGTATATCTGTAGTCAGTTGCCACTTTTCTTATATTTCTGATTTTATTTTTTTGAGTCCTCTCTTTTTTTCTTGATGAGTCTGATTAAAAGTTTAACAATTTGTTTATCTCTTTAAAGAACCAGCTCTTTGATCTTTTAAATTTTTTAGACTCTATTTTGTTTATTTCTGCTTTGATCTTTATTATTTTCTTCCTTCTATTCATTTTGAGTTTTGTTTGCTGTTCTTTTTCTAGTTCCTTTAAGTATAAAGTTAGATAGTTTATTTGAGATTTTTCTTGTTTCCTGAGGTAAGCCTGTATTGCTCTAAATTTCCCTCTCAAAACTGCTTTTGCAGTGCTCCGTGGATTTTAGGTCATTGTGTTTTCATTTTTATTTGTCTCTAAGTATCTTTTGATTTCTTACTTGATCTCATTGTTAACCCATTTATTGTTTAGTAGCATGTTATTTAGCCTACATATATTTGTGTATTTTTCATTTTCTAGTTTCATACCATTACATTCAGAGAAGACACTTTATATGATTTGTCTTCTTAATTATTTTTTTCATTAAAAAATTTTTTTAAATTGTTTTTTTACATAACATTGGTTAATACAATTATATAATTTTCAAGTGTATATTATCATTTGTATAGTCTATTGTCAAAATTCAGTTTCCTTCAGCTGCCATATATTTGATCCCCTTTACCCACTTCACTCCCCCAACCCGATATTTGACCCCCCTTTACCCCATCTACCTTCTTCGTTCTCTCCCACCCCACTAATAACCACTAGTTTATAGTCCCCTGGTAACCACTAGCATGTAGTCCATGTCCATGAGTCTCTGTTTGTTTATCCTGCTTATTTGTTGCTTTTAGCTTTATATCCCAAATATAAGTGATATCATGTGATTTTCAACTTTTTCTGTCTGGCTTATTTTGCTTAGCATGATTATTTCCAGGTCCATCCATGTTGTCACAAATGGCAGTACTTCATCTCTTCTTATGGATGAGTAATATTCATTGTATATATGTACCAGATTCTTTAGTCAATCATCTATTGGACACTTCAGTTGTTTCCATGTCCTGGGCACTATGAATAATGCTGCTATGAACATTGGTGTGCAAATATCTTTTTGGATATGAGTTTTCTAGTTTGGGTAAATACCAAGAAATGCGATTGATGGATCATATGGTTGATCAATTCCTAGTTTTTCTGAGGAACCTCCAAACTGTTTTTCATAGAGGCTGTACCAATTTGTAGTCCCACCAGCAGTGGGACTACATATTCTCTCCAACATTTGTTATTATTTGTCCTGTTGATAATAGCTATTCTAACAGGTGTGAGATGGTATCTCACTGTGGTTTTGATTTGCATTTTCCTAATAGCTAGCGATGTTGAGCATCTTTTCATGTTTGTTGGCCATTTGTATGTCCATGAGGGAGAAGTGTCTATTCAGGTTCTCTGCCCATTTTTTGATTAGATCATTTACTTTTTTGTTGTTATTGAGTTTTAAGAGTTCTTTGTATATTATTGGAGACATTGCTTGCAAATATATTTTCTCATTCAGATGGTTGTCTCTTTACCTTGTTGGTGATTTCTTTTGCTGAGCAGAAGTTTTTAGTTTGATGTAGTCTCATTCATTTATTTTTGCTGTTACTTTTCTTACTTTTGAGGTCAAATTTATAAAATTCTTTTTAAGTCCAAGGTCTTTGAGTTTAATTCCTGTGTTTTCTTCTATGCAGTTTACTGTTACAGGTCTTATATTCAGGTCCTTAATTCATTTTGAGTTCATTTTGGTGTGTGGTGAGAGACAACCACCTAGTTTTATTTTTTTGCAGGTGGCTTTCCAGTTTTCTCAGCACCATTTATTGAAGAGGCTTTTCTTTCTCTAGTCTATGTTTTTGGCTTTTTTTTTATTGTAAGTTATTTACCCGTATAAATATAGGTTTACTTCTTGATTCTGTTCCACTAGTCCGTGTGTTTGTTTTGCTGTCAATACCATTCTGTTGATTACTGTTGCTTTGTAGTATAATTTGAAGTCAAGCAGAGTGATGCCTCCAGCCTCATTCTTTTTTCTCAGGATGGTTTCAGCAATTCAGGTTCTTTTGTGCTTCCATACAAATGTGATGATTCTTTGTTCTATTTCTTTAAAAAATGCCGAAGAGTTTGATGGGGATTGCATTAAATCTGTATAATGCTTTAGGTAATATAGTTATTTTATCTATGTTGATTCTTTCAGTCCAAGAAAGTGGAATATCTTTTCATTTCTTAGTATCTTCTTTAATTTCTTTTAATAGGGTCATATAATTTTCATTATATAGGTACTTCACTTGTTTCATTAAATTTATTTCTAGATATTTTATTTTTTTTTGTTGCAATTTGAAAAAAATTATTTTTTTCACTTTTTTTTCTGACGCTTTATTATTAGAGTATAGAAAATGCTATGGAATTTTGGAAGTCGATTTTGTATCCAGAGACTTTACATTATTTGCTTATTGTTTCTAGTAGTGTTCTTGTGGAGTCTTTAGGATTTTCTATATAGAGAATCATGTCATCTACAAATAGTGACAGTTTGACTTCTTCATTTTCTGTTTAGATGTCTTTTATATCTTTTTCTTGTTTGATTGCACTCTTTAGGACCTCCAATGTTATACTGAGTAAGAGTGGCGATAGTGGACAGCCTTGCCTTGTTTCTGCTCTAGAGGAAAGGTTTTTAGTTTTTCACCATTAAGTATAATGTTGGCTGAGGATTTGTCATAATTGGCCTTTATTATGTTAAAATACTTTCCTTTTATACTAATTTTGTTAAGTGTTTTGATCATAAATGATGCTGTATCTTTTGAAGGTGCTTTCTGCATGTATTAAATGATCATATGATTATTATTTTTTATTTTTTTTATGTGGTGTGTCACATTGACTGATTTGCATATGTTAAACCATACCTGTGTCTCTAGGATGAATCCCACTTGATCATGGTGTATAATTTTATTAATATGTTGCTATATTTTGTTTGCTAGTATCTTATTTAGGATTTTTGCATCTGTGTTCATGAGAGATATCAGTCTGTAGTTTTTTTGTGTATTACCTTTGTGTGTATTATCTTTACGAGGTTTTGGTATCAGGGTAATATTAGCCTCATAAAATGAGTTGGGAAGTATTGCCTCCTCTTGAATTATTTGAAAGAATTTCAGGAGTATAGTTATTAAATCTTTGACTGGTAGAATTCACTGGTGAAGCTATCTTTTCCTGGACTTTTACTTTTTTGGTAGGTTTTTGATGATAGTTTCGATTTCTATACTGCTGATCAGTCTATTTAGATTTTCCAGATCTTTTTTATTCAGTCTAGGAAGCTTGCATTTTTCTAACAACTAGTCCATTTCTTCCAGGTTATTGAATTTGGTGTTATATACTTTTTCATAGTATTCTGGTAAGATCCTTTGTATTTCTGTGATATCAGTCATAATTTTTCCTCTTTTATCTCTGATTTCATTTATTTGTGACCTTTCTCCTTTTTCTTTAGTGAGTCTAGCCAGGGGGTTATCAATTTCATTAATCTTAATGAACCAGCTCTTTGTTGCATTTATTTTTTCTATCTTTTTTTTTCTTGTTGTTTTCAATTTTATTTATTTATGCTCTAGTTTTGATTATTTCTTTCCTTCTGCTGACTTTAGGCTTCATTTGTTCTTCCTTTTCTAGTTTTTTTTTTTAAGATGAAGCATTAGGTTGTTTATTGGGCTTGTGTCTATTTTTGGAGATAGGACTATAATGATATGACCACCTGCAGATTGCTTCATATCTCCTACCTGGTAGCCCCTAGTGGTCATAAGCAGTGGTAATAGATCTTGGCCTACACAGGAGCCCCTCTCAAAGAGTCCCAGAACCAAAATATCTGGAGATTGGCATTAGAACACAACAAAACACCACCTGACTAGCCCCATAAGTTGTACACTGAAAGGGTGGTCTCAATCAGTATATAAGTACACTGGGGTAAATGCCACTTTGTGGTGTCAGCCCCCACACAGTAGCTCATACCCTGTGTGTGTGACCAATTCTCTCACAGCCAGTCAGTCAATCCCATCCACTTATATACTAACAGCAGTCAAGGTTTAACTACAACAGAAAAGCATACACAGTTCACACAAAGAACACTCTTGTGATTAGGAGGACTGTTACACTGGGTCACACAGGGCACCTACCACTTAAGGCCACCTGGCCAGGACTAGAATACGTAACAAATCAACCTAATATATAGAAAGGAACCGAGAGGCAAGTAAAATGAGAAAACAAAGAAACATGTCACAAATAAAATAACAGGAAAAAACACATAAACATAATAAAATGGCAATATCTATGTAACTATCGATGCTCACTTTATATGTAAATGGATTTAATGCTCCAATCAAAAGAAATAGAGTATCTGAATGGAAAATAATACAAGACATATATACATGCTGTCTACAAAAGTCATACTTCAGATCAAAATACACACAAATTGAACCTATGACCTCTTTTGCCTTATCCTAAAAGTTTTGATATGTTGTACTATCATTATCATTTGTTTCCGTGTATCTCAAAGGTGAGGAAAAGGAACAGGGATTAGAAAGCATTTTCAGACAAATAGTTGACGAGAATTTCCCAAATCTAAGGAATGAGCTGGAGCTTGGAATTCAAGAAGTCAATAGAACACCCAATTATCTCAACACAAAAAAAGCCTTCACCAAGACACATTGTATTAAAATTATCAAAAATCAACGACAAAGACAGAATTCTCAAAACAGCCAGGGAGAAGAAAACAGTAACTTATAAAGGTTAGATAATCCTCGAATTTCTCAGCGCAAACCTTATAGGCCAGAAAGGAATGGAATCAAATACTTAAACTATTAAGTGAAAGGAACTACCAGCCTAGAATAATGCATCCAGCTAAGCTCCCCTTTAGATATATAAGAGAAATTAAGACTTTCCCAGACATACAAAAATTGAGAAAATTCTTCACTATGAGGCCTGCACTATAGGAAATACTGAAAGGGGTCAGTTCACCTAAAAAAATGACAAAAAAACCATAATTAGGAGTAAAGTGACTACCAGGCAAATAGAAGCAGAGGAGTGCAACCCTTACTAAGAACAGGGTATTATAACCTTAAATAATAAGAAGAGAATCATTATAACAAAATAATAATCAATGTTCAGCATAAATAGGAACAAATTGAAATAACAATGACTAAACAGGGGGAAATTCAAAGATCCAAATTTGCAGGTGGTTACTGCCTATACTAGACTTGGAAGCAAGTGGGAATGACCATGCTGCAAACCAAGGCTGGCTGCCACAAGTACCAGGCCTGGAGTAGCTTAGCAAAATGTCTAAGGTACCCCAAAACCTAAGGCTGCATGCCAGCTGCCTGTAAGGCTTAGTAGCTGAAAGAGTCTTTGTGTGGTATAAAAGTTGGGTGGACCGGGGCCCTGGGGAGTCAGGGTAAAGTGAATGGATTTCACTTAACCAGTGCAGATTCAGGTTTGGTGCCATTGCTGAGCCTGGGGCCACTTGCAAAAGTCTCAAATCATAATGAAGCTAACAGCCACTCACCTCAGGGCAACAGACACCTGAGATTTGTTCAAGAAATACTGCAGCTTGAGTGGGGCTGGTTGCCTGCCATCGAGATTGTCTCTGGAGGTATGTGAGCAGAGGCCTATTGATTGTTGCTAAAATATTCTCCTGCCAGGAGGGCTGGGAGGGTCTGGTTACCCAGCCACAAATATGCCTTTAGCCATTAGCAAGTGAGGTGTTGTGGGGGTCTCAGGAAATCTCCCAGGTAAAAGGAGTAGATTTCACAAGGCCAGTGCAGATTCATTTGGTGTCAGTGCTTAGCTTGGGGCTACTCATTTAAGTCTCAGATCACAATGAGGTTAGCTGCCACCCACTTCAGGTCCACAAATCCCCAAGGTTATTATTTCACAAGATACTGCAGCTCAAACTGAGGCTGGTTTCCTGCCACCGAAAATTTCTCCTGACATTAATGAGCCAAGGACTTGATTGCTGTTGAATGAGCCTCTTGGTTGCTGAACAATGAGTTTGCCACTTCAGAGTTTGATGGGGTAGGGTCTCAGGAAGTCACAGGGTAGAGTGAGCTGATCTCTCCAGGCCAAGGCAGATTCAGAATTGGCCTTGTGGGGGGAGGGTTCAACACAGGCAAAATAGTGCCAGCTTCAGGGTTGCACAGGAGAAGGGCCTGACGAAGAGATAATGGTGGCTGTCCCTTCAGCTCTCACCCCAAAGACACACAACTCAGTCTTTCTCTGTATGTCTCCTGTGCCTCCCAAGCTGTTTACCCTCTGCTGGAGCCCAGAGTGATTGTCTGTGAATGAGTAAGTCTGTGTGTGGGCCCTTTAGAGGGACATTAGGATTTTCATTTTTCTTCTGTCTTACTCAGATGCTCAGAATCCCTACTGGTTTTTACAGTCATATTTTATAAGAACTCCTCTTCCCAGCACTGGAACTCTGTGTAGGGCTGGGCCCCTTGCTCTTCCAGAGGAACCTCTATAGCTGAGATATCTCTCCCGATGCTCAACTGCCATACTCAGTGTGGGGCTAGCCCATTTCACATATCTGCCCCTCTTACCAGTCTTTAGAGGCTTCTTCCTTACATCCTCAGTTATAGGTGATATGTTTAGCTAAACTTTTGGTGGTTCTCCAAGTTGATTGTTCTATAATTTAGTTGTTCTATCATTTTAATGCAGTTATGGGAGGAAGCAAGCACAACATTTACCTACCCAGCCATCTTGACCACTCTATAACTCTTTATCATTCATATTTAAAAAAATTTTTTTTCTCCTTCTCTCCTTCAGTTCTGCTCCTGCTTCTTCTTGTTGTTCCTCTAACATTTCTTTTAATACTGGTTTGGTGGTGATGAACTCTTTTAGTATTTTCTTGTCTTGTAAGCTTTTTGATGGGTAGAGTAATCTTGGTTGTAGGTTCTTACTTTTCACCACTTTGAATATTTTATGCCAGTCCCTTCAGACCTGCAAAGTTTCTGTTGAGAAATCATCTGACAGTCTTATGGTAAATTCCTTGTAGATAACTAATTGCTTTTTTCTTGCTGCTTTTAAGATTCTCTCTTTGTCTTTAATTTATGGCTTGTTAATTATGATGTGTTTTGATGTGGGTCTCTTTGGGTTCATCTTGTTTGGGACTCTCTGAACTTCCTTCCTGGACCTCTACGTCTATTTCCTTTGCCAGGTTAGAGAAGTTTTTCATCATTATTTTTTTCAAATAGGTTTTTTAATTCTTTGCTCTCTTCTTTTTCTTGTTCCCCTATGATATCAATGTTGGTATGCTTGATGTCATCCCAGAGGCACCTTCGACCGTCCTCATTAAAACAAAAAAACTTTTATTTTTGCTGTTCTGATTAGGTTTTTTCTGCTGCCTTATCTTCTAAATTGCTGATTCACTTCTCTGCTTCATCTATTCTAATGTTGGTTCTTATGTAGTCCTTATTTCAGGTATTGTATTCTTCATTTCTGATCGGTTCTTTTTTATGCCATATGTCTCCATTTTTATCTTCTCTGTCTGTTTGTTAAAGTTCTCACTGAGATCATCTATTCTTTCTTCAAGTTCATTGAGCATCCTTATAACTAGTATTTTGAACTCTGCATCTGGAAAACTGATTATCTCATTTTTGTTTAGTTTTTTTTTTTTCCTGTAGTTTTGTTTTTTTCTTTCATTTGGGACATTTTTTTTTGTCTCCTCATTTAAACTGACTCCCTGTGTTTGTTTCTATGTATTAGGTAGATCTGCTATGCTACCAATCTTGGTAGAATAGTTTTATATAGTAAGTGTTTTGTAGAGCCCAGTGACACAGTCTCTCTGATCACTTGAGGTTGTCCAAGTATGTACCATGTGTAGGTTATGTGTGCGCTCTTATAGTTCAGTTTTGCTTGCTGTTGGCACACCAATAAGAGGGATTGAGCCTAAGTCTGATTGGCTGTGAGGAATGGCCATGAATACAGTGGAAGAGTTGTTGTGCAGGGCATGATGCCATAAAGCAGGATTTACTTTAGCAGAGCTCTGGTGCCTTCCAAGATTACCCTTTGGGTGTGTAATTTGTGGAGGTTGTTGGGTGGTGCTCTGGTGTACTCTGAAGGCAGTCAACAGCTGTGATGGTTCCAGGGCCTCTTGAGAGGCTCTGTGGCAGGCCAAGGTCAGCTGCTGCATATCTCTGCCCAGGCCTATCCATTATAAGCTACAAAGTTATTTACAGATGATTGCCACTTGTACTGGGCTTGGAGATACCTGGGAGAGGCTAAGATGTGAACTGAAGCCATTTACCACTAACACCAGCTTTGGGGCTGCTTACTAACTTTATGGAAAACACCAAGGCCAGTTATTGCTTGTTTGGGGGCGTGTTTGAACCTTTGAGAGATTTTAGGAAATTTCGCAGTGAGAGCCAAGAGTGGCCATTTTTTTTTTTTGGAAAACCTGGAAGTAGCTTGGGTAGGCTGGCGAATTGGGTGGGGCAGTCTCAGGAAATCATAAGGGTGGGGTGTTAACCAGGTTTATGGAGACTCAGACCTGGTGCTTACCTGTACCTGCAGGCTGTGTTCTGTAAGGGCTCAATGAAAGAACAGTGCTATCTCCCAGCACTTCTGTATGGGAGAAAGCTGCCCAATTCAGCCTTCACCCTGAAGCCAGATAAATCAGTTTCTCCTGTATGTTCCTGATGCTTTTCAAGCTGCTGCCGGAACACTGGAGCTCAGCATGAGTGAATCTGTCAGTGAGTAAATCCATGTGCAGGCCCTTTAAGAGAAACACTTGGGACTCAAACAGCCTTTCTTTTTGCTCAGCCATAATCCCCACTAGTTTTAACAGCCTGAAGTTAGAGGAACTTTTCTTCCTGGCACTGGAACCCTCAGTTGGGAAGCCCTGCTTGGGGCTGTGACCTCCCACTCCCTAGGGATTACCTCCACAGCTTAAATATCTTTCTCATTTCTTTACCACCATATGTGGGTGTGGGACCAGCCCATTCTGCATCTCCACCACTTTTACTGGTCTTTACATGGCTTCTTCTGTATTTCCTTAGTTATAGAACTTCTGTTCAGCTAGTGTTCAGGCAGTTATCAATGATGGTTGTTCTTTAGTTTAGTTGTAATTTTGATGTGGAATTTTGACTAGAAGTCATTATTAGCTACTTGATGTTTAAAATTACTCATTTTTTTTCTATTTGACTTCAGATTAAAAGGATTGAGTTAATCAAACTCTTAAATTTATGGCACTTTATTGTCATTATGCTGTGCAATAATTTTCTTATTACATTAATTGAAATTTTTTTTTGTCTCAATCCACTCCTATTTTCCCACCCCACAGAGAGAAAGTGTGTCAAGGAAATAGTTATTATAGACTGAAAAGTTGGCAACTTTTGTTATGTTGCAACAAAATATTTGGTAGAACTGTTGCCTGATGACTTGAAAGGCCATATGACTAAAACAAGGATGACTGTTAGTGTAAGTCGGCTGTTCCTAATGCTTTATAATGCTAAACCAAAAAATCCTTCCATAGCCAAAAACTTTTCTGTAAAGGTTTATTGAGCCATGTTCTAAAATAGGAAAGAACCAGGATCTGGTACATGAATTCTAAACCGTCAGCATCATGGCTAAGTAGAGAAGACAATATGCCCACCATCCTTGAGATGGTAGGCTTTTTAAATACAAGTAAGGGAAAGATAGTTGTAAGTTGTTGAAAAAAAATCACATTAGTTATAGATAAAGGGGGCAGGAGAAGGTGAAGTGGGGCTAGTTCTGGGATAGGCAATGGTCCAGAAAGTTTATATGTAAACAAGAAGTGGAGGTTCCTGGGAGTCAGTGATGCCAGATATTCTCTTTAGATTGAAGAAGAATTTTCCATTCAAATGGCTAACCTTGTAATTAGCTCTGTGTTCTACTTCTGTAAACATGCTTGCTTGCTGTAATCAGCTTCTTGTCCTGCATGTAAACATGTAGACACACCCTCCCCTTAGGAATGCTTTGTATAGACAACGAATTATTGCCTAAATATCTGTTCGAGCTGCCTGTAACCCATAGCAACTCCTGTGGTCTGCAACCAGCTGAGGACAAATCAACCAATCAGCTTATGCCAGCTGTAACATCACAGATATATAAACAAAATTTCCCCTAAGCTAAGGGCCCAGATTTTCAGAACACTAGCTCTTCTGGGACCACTAATGTAATACACCTAAGTTTCTCTAACCTTCCCAGTGCTACTTGATTTCTCACAGATCTGAGTTTTGCAATTTTTCTGAAATAAGGTAATCAAGGAAATAGCTAGCTGAAAGTTAATTTCAAGTTCCAACATCATTTCAGTAATATAAGCAGTCTTTTGTTGTTTTTCGCCTGTGGTATTAACTGATTCATCTTTTTTGTCTCTTCCTTTCACTCTCTGGACTGTTGTAATTTAGTTTAGGGCATCTCAGGTTTGTTTTCTTGTCAGGAATTACAAGAAAGGGAGAATTCTGGGTTCTAATGAGATAAATAACAGAGATGTTGAACAAATATTTATATTAGTTGAAGAGGATCAGGTTTGTTTATTTTTACCATTCTTGCCACACTCCTCCCTCTCCTTCCATAGGATTTGCACTGTCAGTTCAGCTTTACTAACATCTATTTTTTGAAATAAATTCTTTGTCTCCAATTCTAAGTTCCTTTCCAACCAGCCTTCTCCACCAGTCCTGCCTCTTCCAGATTCACCCAAGAATCTGCTTCCACCTTCTTAAAACTTGTCTCAGTGGAGACTTGCTCTGGTGGAGCCTGGGCATGCATGAGCTCTCTTGAAAAATAGAAGCCTTTTGTTATTCCAGATTTCTGATCTCTTTTCAGAAACCTGACCTATGGGAAGGAACCCAAAACAATGGCATCTGACCTGGCCACAAATTTCCCAAAGCCCTTTAGGGTAGCAGTGCAGGTTTCCTTTTTGTGGTAGCTTCCTGTCTATAGATGCTGGTTCTCCTGATCTTGTCCTCTCTATCACAGTTCAAAAAACTATAAAGATTAAAATATTAAGCCTCTAAAATAATGTACTTTAATTTTTTTTCCTTCCCAAGCGATGTGACTTTGGGCACATTATCTTCTGAACCCCTGGTCCTCATTTGTAAAATTAGGAGAATAATATAAACTTCATAGTAATGTAGAGAGGAGGCAAGAGAACTAAAATGTTAATCAAGCCACAATCAGAGACTGCAATATGCTGAACAGCCCTGAAGACAGGCCAGAAGGACACCTTCAGAACAAAGGAAGATTTCTGCTGGGATTGCTAACAACTCATTCCCCACACCTGTGAAGGGGAAATAGCAACCAAGAGTCATTCCCTATGGCTAAAACCATGGGGAAACCTATGGATTAAAGGCTAGGAACTGCCAGCAGGCCTTTCACTCTACATATTCTTTCCTTTTCATACTACACACTCTTTCCCTTCCTCCTGTATGTCCATATCAAAGGAAATGGGAACTAAAGAATGACATATAAACAGAATTCCCTGAACTCTGAGAGTTCTTCTCATTGCTTTCTCTCTCTCTCTCTCTCTCTCTCTCTCTCTCTCTCTCTCTCTCTCTCTCTCTCTCTCTCTCTCTCTCTGTCTCTTTCTCTCTGTCTCTCTCACTGTCTCTCTCACTGTCTCTCTCACTCTCTGAGAGGGGACCACACACTGTCTGTGGAGCATTACCACCTTTCTAATAAACTTTCTTTTTGACTCTAACTTTAGCATATGTGTTGAATTCTTTCTTCACTCTGTAGGTGCATGACTTTGTTTCCCCCTCACCAACTTGGGGAAATTTGCCCTATTCTGCATCAATAAGGCTAATTTAAAAAATAAAGGAGATAATTTACTTAAACTCTTAACATTGGACCTGGATCAAGGTAAACATCAATTTTTTTAAAAATTCAACAAATGAAGAAACTGACTTATCCAAACTCATATGTAATTACACATTGCTCATCCCTTGGTATTATAAATTCCTTATTTTCTTAGCCAGATTATCTTTGCTTACCACACATTAACTCCTAGAGTAGAAAAGAAATTTGCATCATAAACTCTACCCTCAATGGTGAGATCAAGTGGTCTGAGATCTCTCTCTAACTTTCCCAAGACTCTGTGTGCAGTTCTTTTAGTTTCCCTTGTGCTGGCTGGAAAATTACTGCTTGGCTATTGCCATGGGAACATAACGCTCTAACAATAAGCTTTCTGCTTCTGTACCCCTCTCTTGCACACCCGACCTGTGGGTTGACAGTAAAAAATGAAAAATAGACTTGTGTGTTCAAACAGGATGAAGAATGGAGTTTAGGGCTTAAAAACCCTGTACCTATACATTTCGGGGTTGCTTTTGGGGTCTGTGTACCCCTGGCAGACCCAGCTGGCTGAATAAAGAGTGTGTTTCCTATAACTCACTAATTTCTGGTGGTCCATGTGTCTATTGGGGGCTGGTGACTACAAAACCCTGAGGCAAGAATTCTGTCCTTGAGAAAAGATTCTGGAGTCTAGGCTCAGCATGAGATCACATAGAAACATTTTCTGTCATATTTCATCTGACTGTATCATATAGCTGCTGCCTTCTCTTCACATCTTCCAGTAGAGTCACATATCAAATTCCTATCATTTTCTTTCTAGAATGATGAAATAATCTTCTATCTGTCATTTTTTTTTTTCAGGATCTTCCTCTTCAGTGCTTTTTTTCTCTTCACTTTGCTGCCAATGGAACTGCTAAACACCTGTCTGTTGATATCCCTCCATTGATAGTAAGAGAGGAGGCATCTGAAAAATGCAAAGGAAAGGGCTTGCAGAAATGACCAACTCAGTAACACCCTACAGATCTCTGAATGGTCTTCTGGAAACTTGTCACACCTACAAGACAAACAATCTGTAAATAGATAGGATGATGGTCTGGAAATTTCTTCCCCCTTGCATCTCCCACCTGAAACTCTTCCACCCATCCTGAGTCAGAAAGTGCACAGAGACCCTCAGACAAAGAAATCATGTGCCCCTTGCATGGAACACTATCAGGGTATATAAGCTATAAGAAATCTAACTGGAATGAGCTCGTGCTTTTGTGCACTCTGCTGGCCTAATAAACTATTCTTCCTCTAACAAAGTTGTCTGAGCATCCAAATTTCCTCTGCTTCTTGTAACAATAGTCAATAGGCTAATTAATTTATTATAGTATTAATGTAGGAAGGAGGCAAGATAATTAAAATGTTAATCAAGCCACAATCAGAGACTGCAATAGGAAGATTTTGGCTTGATTACTAACCACCCATTCTCCACACCTGTGAAGGGGAAACAGCAACCAAGAGTCATTCCCTATGGCTAAAACCATGGGGGACCTATGAACCTATGAATTAAAGGCTAGAAACTGCCAGCAGGCCTTTCACTCTACATATTCTTACCTTTTCATGCTACATACTTTCCCCCTTCCTCATTGTACGTTCATATCAAAGGAAATGGGAGCTAAAGAATAACATATAAATTGAATTCCCTAAATACTCAGGAGCCCACTTAGTGCCTTTACTCTGTCTCACTGACTCTCTCCCTGTCTCTCTCACTCTCTGCATCTGAGAGGAGACCACACTCTGTCTGTTACCCCTTTTCTAATAAACTTTCCTTTTGTCTCTAACTTTGGTGTGTGTGTTGAATTCTTTCTGCACTCTGCCAAAAATCCCTCTTCTCTTGGCACAGGGCTTGGTCTCTCCCCAATGGAGGAAATTTGCCCTATCCTGCATCAATATCAAATTTAGAAGCTCCAACGTGGTATCTAAATTTCTCCTGATGTGATCTCAATCTCCTTCCCAGTCTTCACTCCCAGTAACTCCTCCTTTGAATCTCATACTTCAGACAAGTTCAATTTTTTTCTAATATAGGGAGGAAGCCAGAGAACTAAAAATTAAATCAAGCTATATTCATAGACTGCAATATACTGATCAGCCCTACAGCCAGACTAGGAGGAAACCTGAAAAACAAAGAAAGACTTTTGCTGAAATTGCTAACAAACCATTTTTCTATACCCTGAAGGGAAAACTGAGTCTTTAAATTATGCCATACAGAAAACAAAATTATTCATTTCTTATTGCTAAAACCATGGAGAACCTATGGATCACTGAGCTTGGAATTGCCAGCTAGCTTTTCATTCTACATATTCTTACCATTTTTCTGTAATTATATGTATGGTAGTGAGGCCTGAGCTAATCACTTCCTAGGATGGTTGGAAGTTATTCACTTCCTTTTACGGCCCACGAACCAATCAAAATACACTTTACTTATATAGAAAGAACATGCAAGTCGTAACTATGAGAAAGTATAAGATGTGTATAAAAGGGAAAGCCCAGCTGTGATTGGGGCTCAGCCTTTGGATGTGAATTCACTGAGCCGGTGCTGGTACCAATAAATGCTACTTCCTGCTATTGCCTCAGTGTCTGGTCTTTCTGTCCTAGTATCCTGTAACATATAAACCAAATTTCTAGCACTCAGGGCTTATTTTTGTTTTTGCATCTTCTCTTGACTTTCTGTCTTGGCCCTTTCTCTGTCATTCTCTAATACACTTCCTTTTTAACTCTAACTCTGGAGTGCTTTTGAATTTTTTCCTATGCTTGGTCAAGAACCCTTTCACTCTTGGTGCAGGGCATGAGCTCCCACCAACCGGATAAATTTGCACTGTCCCACATAATTTCCATTCCTCAAAACACAACTATTTAGATTTAGGTGTTTTTTTTCAGAAATATATATTTTAAAATATTTTATTTTTTTTATTTTTTTCAACAATAAGTCATATATATTTTCCATTGTATGTTCACCCTCCATAGATTTTTTTCTGTGGCCACATATTTGACCCCTTTTACCCCATCTGCTTCTCCCTCCCCCTCCCCCCTTTGGTAACCACTAGTCTATTGTCATGTCCATGAGTCTCTATTTGTTTGTTGTTTTTAAGTTATAGCCCACATATAAGTGATATCATGTGGTTTTCAACTTTCACTGTCTAGCTTATTTTAGTTAACATGATTATCTCAAGGTCCATCCATGTTGTTGCAAGGATTTAGATTCTTGATACTGGAAGTCAGTTATTCTGAGTACTCTGGGATTCCACCTCCTTTGCTCCAAATTATCTATATGTTTATTCCCACTAAAAGGACAGAGAATGTAGCTTTATCAAATATTACCAAACAAGATTTTAGGTGAAAATGTTTGTGACCTGAGCTATAGATTAAGACTGAAAACTAGTTCAGATCTAAATTGAACAATGCAGGACAGGGCAAATTTTCCAGAGTGGTGCGGGAGACCAAGACCTGCACTGAGAGAAGAGGGTCTTTTGGCAGAGAGTGGAAAAAGAATTCAACACATAAAAGTTAGAGACAAAAGGAAAGTTTATTAGGAAAGTGGTAACACCACAGAAATGGTCTCTTCTCAGAGGCAGAGAGTGAGAGGTACAGTAAGGGAGACAGGAAGACAGACAGAGAGAAACAGAGAGAGAGAGAGAGAGAGAGAGAGAGAGAGAGAGAGAGAGAGAGTGAGAGCACTGAAAGGGACCCTGAGAGACCATGGAAAGACAGTGAATAGGGCTGAGTGTTCAGGGAATTCAGTTTATAAATCATTCTTTAGTTCCGGTGAGTTATTGTTTAAAAGACTTTGTTAACCCATTTTCTTTGATATGGACATACAGTAAGGAAGCTTGAAAAGGTAAGACTATATAGAGTGAAAGGCCTGCTGGAAGTTCCTAGCCTTTAATCCATAGGTTGCCCATGGAGTTAGCCATAAGGAATGATTCTTGGTTCCTGTTTTCCCTTCACAGGTGTGGAGAATGGGTTATTAGTAATCTAGTCAAAATCTTTGTTCTGAAGTTATCCTCCTGGCCTGGCTGTAGGGCTGATCAGCATATTGCAGTCTCTGATTGCGGCTTAACATTTTAATTCTCTTGCTTCCACCATATATTAGAACCATAAGATTTTTTACCTCCTAACTTTAAAAATCCTATAATTGTACATAGTTCATGATCTTACATAGACAAGGTGAAAAAAATTAATATGTCTAACCACTGTCTATTTTCTCCAGTCAGACTACTTGTCTCTCCACTCCAGGCTCAATTTCTCATACTATATATGTTTAGAAATGAAGAAAAGTTCTAGAGAGACCACTGTTCTTTTGCTTTTAATTTTCATTTTTGTACATTCTTTACCTTCTGACCTTCTTTCCCAAACATGATGAGATTTGGGGTGCACAGTTTAGACTGACTGTGACTAAGCCTTCACTGAGGTAGCTGGCTGGCCCTAATACACAGACTTTCTGAAGTCTCTGTCACTAATGCCAAACTTTCCTCCCCCTTTTTCAGGAAGGTTCTTGTTTTTGGAGGTTGTGGTAGGGAGAGGTGAGAGGAAAGATGGTGAGAGGAAGGATGTGTACTCCCCTAAGCAGTGTTCTTATTTATTATTCCGGCCTTAATGAGATGGAGAAGGGCATGGGAGAGAGAGATCTATGTCAATGCACAACCACAGGAATTTCAGTAACCCACACCATTCAAAACCAGATGCCCTCCCACCAGTCTATGACTCAGATCTTTGCTGCTCCCAGGGAAAGAATAAATATATTTCATATTATGAATACACACTGCAAACATCACCAACAACTCAATAAAACTGTGGAACATTGGGAAAATATCTTTATAGGCCTCAGTTTACTCATTAAAAAAAATGGCTGTTGGATTAGAAAATCATGAAATTCTTCTAAGGCTGAGATTCTTGGTTTATTTTCTCAGCTTTTGAGATATTCTGATCACCTTTGAAATTGATTTGATTAATTGATATCTACATGGTTGGAAAATGAGGGTAAGAATCATGAAATTTTACAAATTTTAAGCTCTAATGTGTCTTACAGGTCTTGTTTTCCAGATCACAACTAAAGACATGAGAAGCATATGCTAGGCAAATTGGTAAGATTGCCTCATCAAAGTCACAAGGCCAGGGATAGACACATTGACAACTCTGACCCCCCAACAGTCTCTATTCATGTTGCAATAAGATCAGACTTAGAACAATAAGTTTGATGCTGACAATATTTGCCTTTGCCTCTCTCACTTTCATCCCCTTGGCCTGTGGCAACTTATGAAAGGCATCAAAGACAGTGGAAAAACATTGAAACTTAACCTAGAAATTCCTAGTACCTCTTAGGCACAAGGTTGACTATTTTTCTGGCTGAGAACAGAAGTGGCAGAAAATATTTATGAATAAAGTGATATTGCATTTGAAATCTGCTTCTAAATAATTCAGTGTATATGTGTATGTGTGCAGGGGCAGAGGTGGTGGTAAGAAGTATATCAAGGTTTAGATAAAATAAATTAGCAGAAGAGGAGTCAAGATGGAGTAGAAGGTAGAAGTCATGCATACCTCCTCTTGCAACCACACCAAAATTATAACAAAACTACAGAGCAACGAGTACCTGGAATTGCCAGAGGTTTGCCTGAATGAAAGGCTTACAAACTAGGTCACTTCAAATAATAGGTCACCTCAAAATGATAAGAGGGTCGGAGACACAAAATGGCCCAATCCCACAATCATGTGTGGTGATCAAGAATTGGGAGAATTATCTTGTCTGCAGAGCTACTTCCTCCTCCAGAGGACTGAGGAATCCCAGCTACACATTGGCTTCCCTAGCCCAGGGTTCCAGTGCCAGGAAGAGCAGTCTCCACAACCTTTGGCTGTGAAAACCAGCAGAGGTTGCAGCTGATTGACACAGAAGGCTACAGGAAGTGGAGACCCTCACCTTAAAGGGCCCATGCCTGGCCTTAATTCTTGGTGGATGTGCTAGCTCTGAGCTCCAGCACCAGGGCAGCTGGTCGAGGGGCACCAGGGACATATGGGGAGGTGCTGAGCTGTTGGGATTCAAGGCAAGGGCTGGAGGGGAGGCTGCCTCCCAGACAGAGGTGCAGGCAGAAGCCATTATTTCTTTGTTGAGCCCTTCCCCTCTCAGCCTGCAAATCCAAATGCCATCAACTTGGATAAAAGGTCGCTTTACTCAGAGGCTTCCCAGAGACTCTGCCTTTCCCATTTTGAAAGCTCCCCCAAGCTACTTCCAGTGATTTATTCCATACAAATGATCTGTATTAGCTCCTATTGAAAATTTTTGTCAAATCTCTCAAAGGTTCACAAAACTCAAAGAAGCAGTATCTGGCCTCAGTGTGCCGTGTACCTCTTGCTGATTAGCTCCAAACCCTACAACAGTGGCAGCCAGCCTCGGTTTCTGACTTGGCTCCTCAAGGCACCTACAAACCCAGCACAAGTGGCAACCATATGTGGATTGCTTGGTGACTCTTACCAGGTGGCCCCTGAGGTGCACAGACTGCAGTGATCCTGGCTGTTGGGAGCCATTCTTGCTGAATGCCCAGCAGACAGGGTTGGAGTTGCCTGCAAGCTAGAAGTTTGCAGAGCAGGTGGGCTCCTTACTGAAGGAGGAAGTTTGGCTTAATGGAAAGAGTTGAACGTTCCTTGCCCCAGGGAATAAGAGACAAAAACCGGAACAAGGATGTTTTGAGAGAACTTATGTAAAGGTCAGCAATCATTTGCATATGTGTGGTGTTGCTTCTTGTTCTCTTCCAAGGGTACATATATGCTGTGCTAAATAAACTCGGGGCTCAGTATTCACTGTTTTCCTTCCTGACTCTATCTTCTGTCTCTCTCTCTTTTTTTCTCAATCCTCACTCCCCGTCTGGGGAACTGTTCGATCTTAGCCGGCTGGCTCCAGCACCTGGCATATGGATGAACCCCTCCCAGGTCTGTGCCAAGGGGCCCCACAGCACACCTATTTCATAAAACCACTCTACTAAGACCAGAAGGCTTAGAAGTCCTACTTAATACATAGAAACAAACACAGGGAGACAGCCAAAATGGTGAGACAGAGAGGCATGTCCCACATGGAAAAAAAAAAAAAAAACAGAAAAATTCACCAGAAAAAGAATTCACCAAAATGGAGAAAAGCAATCTACCAGATGCAGAGTTCAAAACTGGTTATAAGAATGCTAAAGGAACTTAAGGGAAGAGTAAATAAACTCAGTGAAAACTTTAGCAAAGAGATAAAAAACATAAAAATGAAGATGTAAAACATAATAGGAAAACAGTCAGAAATGAAGAATACAATATCTGAGATAAAGAGTGCATTAGATGGAATCAACAGAGTAGATGAAATAGAGGATCAAATCAGTGAACTAGAGGATGGAGTAGCAGAGGACATCCAATCAGAACAGCAATAAGAAAAAAAGAATTCAGAATAAAAATGAAGGTAGTTTAAGAAGCCTCTGGGACAATGTCAAGCATAACAACATTCGCATCATAAGGGTATCAGAAGGAGGAGAGAGAGAGCAAGGATTAAAAACGTATTTGAAGAAATAATGAAAGAAAACTTTTCTAACCTGGTGACAGAAATAGACATACAACCCCAGGAAGTTCAGAGTCCCAAACAAGATTAATGCAAATAGGCCCACAACAAGACACATCATATTTCAAATGCCAAAGGTTAAATTCAAAAAGAGAATCTTAAAAGCAGAAAGACTAAAGCAATTAGTTACCTACAAGAGAATGTTCATAAGGCACTCAGCCAATTTCTCAACAGAAATTTTATAAGCCTGAAGGACTTGGCACAAAATATTCAAAGTGATGAAAACCCAGCAAAGTTATTATTTGGAATTGAAAGACAGATAATGAGCTTCCTAGACAAGACAAAGCTAAAGGAGTTCATCACCACCAGTATTACAGGAAATATTGAAGGGACTTCTTTAAGAAGAAAAAAATGTATCAAAAGTCTAAATAAAGAATGGCAATAACTACATATCTATCAATGAGTACTTTAAATGAAAAAGAATTAAATGCTCCAATCAAGATAAGGTGGCTGAATGAATTAAAAAGAAAAACGCCTTTTTATTTGCTACCTAGAAGAGACTCAATTAAGATGAAAAGACACATACTCTAAAACTAATGGAATGGAAAAAATGGACCTAGAGGACAGTGTGCTTAGTGGAGTAAGTCAGATAGAGGAAGACAAATGCCATATGGTTGCACATTTATGTGGAATCTAAAGAACAAAACAAACAAACAAACAAACTGATAGGTATAGAGGACATTTTGAGGGTTACCAGATGGGAGGGGTTGGGGGCAGTCAGTGAAAAAGGGAGAAAGGATTAGGAAGTACAAATTGGTAGTTACAAAATAGTCATGGAGATAGAAAGTATAGGATAGGAACATAGCCAATACTATTGTAATAACTTTGTACAGTATCAGTGGGGTACTAGATTTATTGGGGTGATCATTTTGTGAGTTATATAGTTATATAGATGTCTAATCACTATGCTATAAACTTGAAAGTAATATAGTATTATATGCCAACTATAATTGAAAAATAAATTATCATTAAAAAAAAAATTGGCCATGAGTTGTATTGATCATGGTTGAAGTGGGTAATAGGCATATGAGGTTAATTATATTCTTCTTTTACTTTTGTATATATTTGAAATTTTTCATAATCAAATTTTAATTAAAAGTAATAAGATGGAGATATTCAAGGTAGGGGATGTGGGAAAGGGGACGTCTCCCCACTTTATCCCTCCTGAGTTCTTATGGATGGTCTAATGCAAATAGACACAAGAAAAATTAACAGGAGAAAAAAATTCAAATTTAATTCATACATATGGAGATATTATAAAAATATGGGACTCCAAAGGTGACCAAAACTGGATATTTTATATATGCTTTTTAAAGAAAGGAAAAAACATTTGTGAAGATTATACAAACAAAGGGGCAGCAAACTAGTAAAAAGTTTGTGTTTGGGGCAGCAAACTAATAAAAAGTTTGTTTATATGGTTTTCTCAGCCTGAAATTTCTAACTCTGATAATAAGAATGGCTTCTATTCTCCTGGTATAGGAAGGATAACTTTACATGGTAGATTGATTTCCTACTTTTAGAGTAAAAGTATCCTACTTTTAGAGTCAGAGTATCTTTAAAAAATGTTTATTGGCACCGGCTGTTTCTCAAGTAACTTTAATTCAAAATAATCAGTATGCCATGGTGGCATATCTTGATGTAGCCTTGACATATTCCAGAGCCACAACAGGGGCTTTTTAAAACTGATGATAATAAATAAAAGAGATTAATAGAGAGGGAAGGGAAATGAGAAAAAGGAAGAAGAGTAAGAAATAATTGGGCCTTATATCAGCATTTATTGAAATCTTACTATGTGCTAGGCATTTCCAGATATAAATTCTTACTTGATCTTTATTTTAAAAGTCATTATTATATTTTTTACAAAGATGTAACTAATACACAGAAAAATTAAAGAATATACTCAAAATTGCATAGCTAGGAAAAAAGAAGCTGAGTCTGTTTAAATCTCATATCCAAAATTTTACCCTGTGCACAGTGGGGAGAGAGAAAAGGAGAGAGCAAAAGGAGACAGCAAGGAATAGAAAATGTAGAAATGAAAAAAAAATTAGGAGAAAAAATAAAGTTCAGTGAATTTAGAATCAGGGACTCAGTTGGTAAGGACTTCCCAAGCCATTCCTGGAATAGCAGGTAACAAGGGCTGGCATTGCTTAAACCGTGACTCTTCAGAGGAATGATTATTCTTTCACTCAAGATAAATTAATAGAGAATTTATTATATGTCATCTGCTGAGTTCTCTATATGGAAAATGACAAGTTCCATAGTGCTTGTCTTCTAGTGGTGTCGACAATCAGGAATATCCTTAACTTCCTAAACATTTGTGGCTGGCCCGGCCACTTATCTTCTTGTGAATGTGTGTGTGTGTGTGTGTGTGTGTGTGTGTGTGTGTGTGTGTGTGTGTTGTCTGTGTGTCTGTGTTGAGGTAACATATCAGAAAGGGAATGAAAATGAAATAAATACATAACTTGAGGAAAATAATATGTTAGAACTCAACAATGATAAAGCAATGTTATCTGCTTTGTTCCTTCTCTATTTAAAAAGTACATATTTTGATTAGTTTGTTTTTTTTTTCCTTAGATTCCACATATAAGTGAAATCATATGGTATTTGTCTTTCTCTGTCTGACTTATTTCACTCAGCATAATAACCTCTAGGTCCATCTATGTCACTGCAAAATGTAGAATTTTATTTTTTTAATGGCTGAATAATATTCCATTGCATATAGGAACCATAACTTCTTTATCCAATCTTTTGTTGATGGTCATTTAGGTTGCTTCCATATCTTGGCTATTGTAAATTGTGTGGCCATGAATATTGGGTGCATAGATTTATAAATTATTGTCTCAGTTTTCTTTGGATAAATAATCAGAAGTGCAATTACTGGTTCAAAAGGTACATCCATTTTGAATTTTTTGAGAAACCTCCAGACAGTTTTCCATAGTGGCTATACCAATTTGTAGTCCCAACAACATATGAGGGTTCCCTTTTCTCTGCATCCTCGTTGGCACTTCTTGTTCTTTAATTTATTGATGATAGCTATTTAACAGGTGTCAGGTGATATCTCAGTATGGTTTTAATTTGCATTTCTCTGATGATTAGTGACTTTGAGCATCTTTTTATATATCTATTGGCCATCTGTATTTCCCCTTTGAAGAAATATCTGTTCAGGTCTTTTGCCCATTTTTAAATTGGATTGTTGTTGTTGTTGTTGTTGTTGTTGTTGTTGTTCAGTTGTATGAGTTGTATGAGTTGTATGAGTTCTATAAAGAACTTTTGAATATTAATCTCTTATCAGATGTATCATTAACCTAAATTTTCTCTCAATCAGTTGGTTGTCTTTTTGTTTTGTTGATGGTTTCCTTTGCTGTACGAAACTTTTTAGTTTGATGTAGTCCCATGTGTTTATTTTTTCTTTTGTTTCCCTTTCTGGTGAGATATATCCAAAAAGAAATTCCAGAGTTTACTGCCTATGTTTTGTTCTAGAAATTTTATGGTTTTGAGTCTTATATTTAAGTCTTTAATTCATTTTGAGTCTGTTCTTCTATATGGTGTAAGAAGGTGGTCCAGTTTTTCTTTTATCTTTCTTTTTTTTTTGCATGTTATTTGTCCAGCTTTCCCCTGCCATTTGTTGAAGAGACTGTCTTTATCCCATTGTATATTCTTACTTTCTTTGTCATATGTTAAGTGAGTGTATAGGTGTGGATTTATTTCTGGGCTCTCCATTCTGTTCCATTGATCAATGTATCTGTTTTTATGCCAGTACCATGTGTTTTGATTACTGTAGCCTTGTAGTATAGTTTGATATCAGGTAGTGTGATACCTGCAACTTTGTTCTTCTTTCTCAAGATTGCCATGACTATTCAGGGTCCTTTATGGTTCCATATAAATTTTAGGATTATTTGTGCCTGCTCTCTAAAAAATGCCTTTGGCATCTTGATAGGGATTGCATTGGGTAGTGTGGTCATTTGAATGACGTCGATTCTTTCTATTCATGAGCATGGTATATACTTCTATTTATTTGTATCTTCTTCAATTTATTTTTTTCAATGACATAATTTTCTGAGAACAGGTCTCTTACCTCCTTGAATAATTTGATTCCCAGGTATTTTATAGTTTTAGATTCAAATGTAAATGGGATTGTTTTCTTAATTTCTATTTCTGAAAGTTCTTCATTGGTGTATAAAAATGCCACTGACTTCTGAATATTTATTTTGTAATCTGCTACTTTACTGGATTCATTGATAAGTTTTAACAGTTTGTGTGTGTGTGTGTGTGTGTGTGTGTGTGTGTGTGTGTGTGTGTGAATCTTTAGGATTCTCTCTATATAGTATCATGTCATCTGCAAATAGAGAGAGTTCTACTTCTTTCTTTCCAATTCAGATAACTATTATTTCTCTTTCTTGTCTTATTGCTGTGGCTAAGACTTCCAATACAATGTTGAAAAGGAGTGGTGAAAGTAGGCATCCTTGTTTTATTCCCAATCTTAAAAAAAATGCCTTTAGCCTTTCTCCATTGAGTATGATGTTAGCTGTAGGTTTATCATATATGGCCTTTATTGTGTTGAGATATGTTTCCTCTATTTCCACTTTGCTGAGAGTTTTATCATAAATGGATGCTGGATTTTGTTGAATGCTTCTTCTGCATCTATAGATATGATCATATCTTTTTTATCTTTTGATTTGTTAGTGTGGTATATCACATTAATTGATTTGCAGATATTGTACCAAACTTGCATCCTAGAAATAAATTCAATGTGATCATGGTGTATAATATATTTAATGTATTGCTGAATTCAATTTGATAATATTCTGTTGAAGATTTTTGCATCAATGTTTATAAGAGATGTCAGTCTATGCTTTTAATTTTTTGTAATGTCTTTGTCTGTTTTTAAAATCAAGGTAATGGTGCCCTCATATAAGGAGTTAGAGAGCCTTCCCTCTTAAATTTTTGGAATAATTTGAGAAGAATAGGTGTTAATGCATTTTTGAATGTTTTATAAAATTCACCTAGTAGCCATAGGGTCCAGAACTTTTGTTTTATGGGAAGGTTTTTTAAATTAATTAACTTTTTATGGTGACACTGGTTAACAAAATCTAGTCAGTTTCAGCTGTACATTTTAACAGTAAGGCATGTACATATTTACATTGTATGTTCACTACCCATAGTTAGATTTATTTCTGTCATCACATAGTTGACCCATTTTACCCCATCTACTTTCACCTCCACTCTCAGGTAATCACTAGTCTATTGTCTATGTCCATGAGTCTCTGTTTGTCCTGTTCGATTGTTGCTTTTAGGTTTATATCCTACATATAAGTTATATCATGTGATTTTGAACTTTTTCTGTCTGGCTTATTTCACTTAGCATGATTATCTCTAGGTCTATCCATGTTGTTGCAAATGGCAGTATTTCATCTATTCTTATAACTAATATTCCATTGTATGTATGTACCACAGCTTCTTTAGCCAATCATCTATTGTAGGACACTTTGGTTGCTTCCATGTCCGGGCCACTGTGAATAATACTGCTATAAACATTGGTGTGCAAATATCTTTTCAGATATGAGTTTTCAAGTCTTTGGGGTAAATACCCTATAGAGGGATTGCTGGATCATATAATAGATCAATTCTTAGTTTTTTTGAGGAACCTCCATACTGTTTTCCATAGTGGCTGTACCAATTTGCAGTCCCATCAACAGTGTATGAGGGTTCCTTTTTCTCCACATCCTTTCCGACATTTATTATTACTTGTCTTGTTGATTATTCCTTTTCTATCAGGTGTGAGATGGTATCTCACTCTGGTTTTGATTTACATTTCCTAATAGCTAGTGATGCTGAGAGTCTTTTTATATGTTTTATATGTTGTTGGCCATTTGTATGTCTTCTGGGAGAATCATCTGTTCAGGTTCTCTATCTATTTTTTGATGGGATAATTTTTGTTGTTGTTGTTATTGAGTTATATAAGTTCTTTGCATATTATGGATATTAGGCACTTATCAGAGGTGTTGAATAAAAATATGTTTTTCCATTTTCCCAGTCTCTTTACTTGGTTGATGATTTCTTTTGCTGTGCAGATGTTTTTTAGTTTGATGTAGTTCCATTAATTTATTTTTGCTTTTACTTCCCTTGCCTTTCAAGGTCCTTAAGGTTAATTCCTATGTTTTCTTCTAAGCATCTCATTGTTTCAGGTCTTATATTCACATCATTAATTCACTTTGTGTTAATTTGGGGGTGTGGTGATAGACAACCATCTACTTTCATTTTTTTTTTCAGGTGGCTTTCCAGTTTTTCTAGCACCATTTATTGAAGAGGCATTCTTTTCTCTACTGTGTCTTTGGCTTCTTTGTCAAAAATTATTTGCCCATACAAACATGGGTTTACTTCTGGATTCTCAAATCTGTTCCTCTGGTCTGTGTGTATGTTTTTCTGCCAATACCATGCTGTTTGATTATTGTCATTTTGTAGTATAATTTAAAGTTGGGCAGAGTCCCAACTCTTGGAATTGAAGTCTTTCAATTCCAAAAATTCCCTCAAGTATTATAGGTCAGTGGGAACTATCTCGATGAATAAGGAGCTGTAAGAAACTGGTATTGAGGCTCGAACAGTGCGGGAGCACCTAGTCTGAATGTCTTAATGAGAAGGCCCTAATTTACAGTTGAGTTCCAATTACACTTACTTTTTATTGGAGCATTGGCATGGCTGAGAACACAGCTTGCAACAAAACTCATGCGGAACGATTCCCAGGACAATGCCTAATCATGATCCACACATGGAATGGTGTTTCATGGCTTCTGAACAAAGGAACATGTCCCGGATTAGTTGCCATAAACTCTTTGTAGATGACCAAGAGCAGAGACACTCAGACCTGCCCCAAAAAGTCAGAACGGAGTGTTCGGTCAAACAGCTTTCTTCTTAAAAGAGAGTTTTTCAACAGTTTTCTGGTACTGAAAAGAACGCACATCATCAACAGAACTACACCCACGACAGAGCCAGGAACTGGAATACTGGGCAATAGAGCATACTCAAATTCAGTGTAAATAACAAATTACTAGAAACACCACAGTAACATCAGATACCATTCCAAGTGTGGATTCCCACATGCAGCCTGTATTGATACTACTGAAATCATTCATTGGTCTTCAAATAGAGAACATAGGCATTCCATAAAGTGTTTCTTTGCAGTAGCAATGGAGAGTTATTAGGGATACAGATTTCCTGTTTTTTTGAAACACAGTACTTAAAACATGAACACAAAGATATGAATTCAGGACAGCAGCTACCATATTTCCGAGCCTTGCTGACTAATCCCGCTTGGTATGAATAAATCTCCAGGAAACTGCCAGTTTCCATGCTGTCTTTTACATTTTGTAGTTCCTGGAAGGGCAAAAGCCCTCTGCTCAGTGGGCAAATTTTTTTTCACCTGTTAGATGACATTTGGAAGTAATTCAAGTCTAAATGCTAGTACTTGCATTAAGAATGTAACTGTTGCCACATGTCTACAGATTAGCCTTTGCAATAAATTTTCTCAAATCTGGGCCTTGCATCAACCATTATTGGCCAGATTGCTGTAACTAGACCAATTAAACCCGCTTTGGAAACCAGGTATAATTCTCTAGTAGTGTGTCAATGCATCTTCTGACTTCTAAGAGAGAAGTCAATGAATTTCAGTATGAGTTCTAAGTCACATTAACTTTTCTATTTTGGATTGGTATTGGTAAGAACACAGGTTGCAGCTAAAAAAAGTATAAATTCCTGTTATGGTTCCTAATCATCCCCCACTCACGAACCTGTGCTCACCTTGCTCCTCAGGAAAGGAGCAATGTGCTGTATAATTGTCAAGAAAGAGCTTTACAAATTACAAAGATGCTGCCTTTAGAGCAGAGAGCTTCTACTCTTCCAACATCTACAAAATATAAAGAAGATTTGGGAAAAGTGGCTGTTTCCTTGAGGTAATTTCATACCAAGTGGTGTTAGGCTGGATCAGATGGTCTGTGCAGAAGTGACTTCATCACATTGTATCGTTACTAAAGTAGTGTTTCAAACTACAGGAAATCTTTATTCTTTAGAAACACTCCATTGCAAATGGCAATGAAAAACTTTTTGTAATACCTGTGTTCTGTACCTCGAAGTCCAATGAATGATTTTGGTAGTATTGATACAGGCTGTATGTCTGAATCCACACTCAGGATGATAGATAATGTTACTGTGGCTTTACCCAGTAATTTATGTTATTGCATTTGAGCATGCTCTTTTGCCCAATATTCTAGTCCCTGTTTCCGGTGAAAGCCATTCTGTCATGAGTGTAGCTCTGTTGATGAAGTCAGTTGTTTTCAGTACCAGAGAAGAGTTTGTAAACTCTCTTTCTAGAACCAAGCTGTTTGATCTTACATTCTGTCCTGATTGTTTAGGGAAAGCCTAAGACTGTCTCGGCTCTCTATCATCTCCAAGGACGTTATTGGAAACAAATCTAGGACAGTGCTCTGTTGTCTAGAAGCAATGAGAACATAGTTCCATGTGTGAATCATGATTAGGAACCATGATGGGAATTGTTGCTCTTGGGTTTTGCTTGCAACCTGTGTTCTCAGCAATGCCAATGTATCAAAGAAAAGTAAGTGGTTAGGAATTCATATAGAAATTCAGGGCCTTCTTCCTAAGACATTTTAGAGGTGGCACTGACACACTGGTAGAGCCTTAAATGTCCATTTTGAAAGTGTGGTAATCGTGAAGTTAAAACACTTTGACCAATAATGCTTTTGCCATTTCATTTGAATTGAGAAACTTGTATTCCACAGGCTTCTCTGTACATCTGTCACTCCAAGTCAATCTTTATGCAAGTTCTAAGTTGGTGACTTGAATTATTTGCAGTAAAGTTTTGGACTTTTTTTCATATTTAATTATGCAGAAAAGACATATATCTTATTTCAGGATAAATATCCTAAACTATATTTATTGAAGCAAGGAGAGATTTAAAACAACAAAGTGACCTAAGCAATTATTATATGTGGTGTATGTGTTTGTAGAAATACCTAATGTTTCTTGCAGACTAATACTTTTTAAGTTATTATGTTGCTTATAACAACTATACTTTTATTTTTTAATACATGGAATTTTAATCTGTTTTCTGTCATGTAGCTCCTGAAACAATATTTTCATTTTTCAAGGATTATGCCAATACTATACATTAAATGATTATATTGAGCACTTGATAAGCAAAAATATTTTTTCTGAGTTATGTAAGGGATAAGTAAGAAGACATCATTGTCTTTAATTACTTCATGTTCTGGCAGAGAAGATATGATGCTTATGCATAAAAATAAGTAATAAGTCTAAAATAGTATGTGGCCTATTACTATCAGAGAGACATAATCATATCTGGTTTGATAAGAAAATAAATCCTGCGGGGAACTAAATAGCTTCCTGACTGAGGACAAAAATGGAAATTTTATTTGAAACAGAACTGATTTGTTTAATGTAGCTGATTCTGTTTAAGGTATGTGGAAGAGGAATGAGAAAGGATTCAGGGAAATAATTGGAAGACAAAAATTGGGGGAAGGAGATTACAAGGTGAGATCAGAGAATATTGAATATCATAGCAGTATCAATGAATTCTTAAAAGACCAATGAGAAACAGATAAGTAAAAGAAACATCATAAAGCAGTGTTTCTCAAAATATGGTTATTGAATTATCTGATGTTAATCACTTGAGATGCTTGTTTAAAAAATACTTGTTATACTTCTTTTTCTTAACCCTACAGATTAAAATATATGAAAATAGAAAAAGGGAATATAAGTATGTAAGATGCTACCTGTTTATTTTCAGTTTTAGTTTTTTCACAATTATTTAAAATACAAATGCAGAGATAATGTGCTTGTAGATGATAGATAGATGCATGGATGATAGGTAAATTGAAAGACATAGACATGGATAAAGTTATTTTGAGGGGTTGGTTCACATTATTACAGAGACCTAAGAAGTACAATGACCATGATTGGCTGTCTGCAAGTTGGAGACCCAAGAAATTTGGTGGTATAATTTCAGTTCAAGTACAAGGGCCTGCAAACCAGAAGAGTGAATGGAAATGGTGTAACCCTAGTCTTTGTGAAGATCCAAGAACCAGGAACACTAATATCAGAGAGCAAAAGATGGTCACGCTCAAGCAGAGATCACATTTTGTTTCTCTATCTTTTTGTACTTACTATTCAGGCACTCAACAAATTGGATGATGCCCACCCACATTGCGAAGATAACCTTCTCTAGTCTACTGATTAAAATTTCAATTACTCTCACAGATACATTCAAAAATAAGATTTCACCAGCTATCTGGGCTTCCCCTAGTACAGTCAAGTTAACACATAAAATTAATCATAGCCAATGAGATGGGGTAATATATAGGACATATACAAAAGAAAAGTTGATAGGACTTGATGATTGTCAATGAAGAGAAAGGAATAAAACAAAGATAATTTTATACTTTGGATCCTACATGACATAAATCAAGAAAATAGTTGGGAAATAAACTGAAAATTCAAAAGAGATTTGAAACTTGGTGCATAGACTTTGGAAGGAATCATATAGAATGCTTACTTAAGCCAAGGGACTGCTGTGCACAAGGTCACTAGCATCACATGGTATAAACATGAATTGAAGTTTAGTTGGTGAAATCAGGTAGAAAGGGTGTCACAGAAAAGACAGCATCTTTCTAGTTTCCCTAACCCATAGAGAGAAGAACCTAATTGGTACATACCTGATCACTCCATAAGAAAAGCTAAAAAGAACATTAATGACAGTCTGACCACAAAGTTACTACTTTATGACAAATAGTGACAACTTTTCTGTGGAAGAAATAGGAAATTACATTAGGTAAGGATTTCTTGCTTTTATCTACACAAGACACAATGAACAATTTAGTGTATTTTTTATATTTCCTGATTTTTAATTGTTTATATTTTTTAGGTCTGCATTTCAATTGAATTTACATATTATGTGAATCCAAAAGCACAAACTGAGAATTTTGTGTTTCAGAGATAGGAAACATTATTTTAGTTGTTGTTGTTGCTATTATTATTTTATTATTACTAATTTTTTTTTTTTTTGTCTACAGTACTTGGTCTTTCTAGGTAGTCTCCCACCAAGAGTTTATCATTCTTTTTAATTGTTATTCAAAACAAGTCTTCTTCCAAAGCTAATTTGGTTTTTTAATCCCCAGGAACTTTTATAAGTTCATAAGCAAACTTTTTCCTGTTTTTCTCTCTCTTGATATCTTGTACCTGATTAGTTCCCTATGTAATACCTTAAAAATAATTGCAGACAAATATTAAAGGGAAATTATTTTAATGCTGTCACTTTCAGTTTTCAAAGTCTAGTCTCAGTTATTAATTTACAGTATATGCTTTCTATCAAGATTCCTGAGCAGATTACTATGTTTATGTTTATCAAAATGCACAAGGCATGTGGATACCATAGCCAGTCTAATATCTCGATTGAACTAATGGAAGATACCTATTAGAAGATATTTCATAAATGTTAAGTTATACATGAGATTAAACAACACGAGGTAAAGAGAAATTATTTAAAATATATAATTTACAAAAAAGTGTTATAACGCAGATGATTTACCAATGACACAACTCAAATAAACATTACCTCAATAAAATAATTAAAAAAAAGACAGGTACCTAAAAATTTAATGTAAAACTGTTTAAATTTCCTGACTTTGGTATCAGATGGGACTGGGTTCCATATACATTTTGATTTTTACTAACCTCTCTAAACTTTAGAATCTCCGACATTATATATCAGGATAAATATTACTACACCTCCTAGGGTGTTTGAAAATGTCAAGCAAAATGATATTTGTAGTGTACTTAACTAATTAGAGTGACACCCAAATTAAAAAACTATATTACTATTATTTTTATTATTATTACTAGCTATGATATGTTTGAGTGACATTTAAAAACAGAGCAATCACATACTAAAAATGCTTCATTTATTTCTCTTAATTATTGTATATAGCATTCCATATGTTTTTCTCTAAGTTCTTTGCATGACTAATGGTTGTAGTTTGGCACATATTAGAAAAGCAGCCATTTCTGTCAGAGTTTTTAAATTTGAGTACCCTGATCTCTATGAATGATCAGACAATGTATGAACAAAAGCACAGACAATATTGTCCCCAAAGTTAAAGGCCATAATAATATAGTCATGTATTTTGAAAAGGAGAAAATGTGAAAAATATAATACTTGATTAAGTTTTGATCACTAAGTGGGAAAATTGTATTTTATAATGTCATTGGTACTTTGGGAGAGAATACACAGTTTTTCTGTAGGTGAGAAGATATGGACCCTAGTCTCTGATACAGACTAAATTACTCATTCACAACTGTACTAGGAATGGTTATTTGGTTAGAAGCATACTAAAAAGAACTTATCAAAAGAATATTTAGTGGCTTTCCAAAGGAAAAGTTAAATAGAGTCTAAGGAAGGACAAAAAACAACAACATAAGCTTTAGCAATCTTGGTCGGAAACTCAGAACACTGTTTTCAGTGGTCTGGGGGACAGTGATATCATGACACCTGGGATTATGAGCCTAAAGCACAGAATTCAAGTATCTGAGGGAGTGCATTGTTTAACCTGGATTAAGATATAAATATGTCCATGCCAAAGATGGACTTAGAGCACTGTGATTGACAGTTTGGCTAAGAACAGATAGCATATTGAGTTATTGTAACCCAAGGGAGGAAAAACCTGGAGTTGAGAGTCCAAACTGAGGAAGTGATGTTTGGCAGATAAACTAAAAATTTCTGCTTTACTTTTCAAAAACTAATGTAGACCCTACATGTGGTTGACTGCAATATTTAAATGGGAAGTGTGGGGACAGGTGTAGAGGAGTAGCATATTACTTAAAAGTTATAGAGCTAGATTTTACTTTCTATTGTAATGAAAATTTAGATTGTTATGGAGGCTTCATCACATAGGCAGAATTGATCATTAACTTCATCTTCAGCTATTTTCTCTCTCCAAAATGGGGTATAGAAATGAAGGTTTAAAGCTTCTAAATCATGACTTGTTTTTCCTATAACCAGCACCCATCCTGAAGCCCAGCAAGGGTCACCTCATTAGAACCAAAGATATTCCTATCACCCAGGAAACTCCCTGGGATTTAGAAGCTCAGTATTAGATGTTTCTATCACTCAGGAAATTAGAAACGTCTTAGGAACTATGTATTAGGAACTGGGGTCACAGCCTAAATGTCAGAACAAAATATTCTCCTGTCACCCCTATTTACAAGGTGTTTTAGAAGCTCTGTGTCAGGAATCAGGACACTAATCCTTTTGGCCCAGGGCCTCTCCCTTATAATATCATTTAACCTTAATTACTTTATAGTCTCAAGAAAGATGGCCATAATATTTCTTTCTAGTTGTGTGTGTGTGTGCGTGTATTTAGTGGTATGTATGACATTTCAAGACTGCCTACATTATATGAGTCACTACAGTCAAAGTACCTTTGCAAGGGCTTAGTAAATTGAACAGATAAGATCCAATCTTTAGTTGTTACTATTGGCTTGTATTTTTTTAAACATATTTTACCAAATGTATCAAACATTGCTTCTATGTAAACAAAACAGCTTTGGGCTTAAAATATACTTTTGTTTTTAATTATATGTCAGAAAGATACAGTTTATTTAATGGTTTATTTGAACATTTTTTTTTTGTCTCAGCTAATGTTCTGCATTTTCAAACAAAACAATTCTTAATAGGCTTGTAATTTCAGAATATTTTTAAATCTAGTAGTTTATAGTGTGTCTGTTTTCCTCAAAATGAATTTTTTGTAAATTTGTAGAGTAGCCACATAAACAAAATAATGGATATTTAAAGGAACACTTTTGCCATGTTTTCCAATAAGAGTTATTATTATTGAAATTTGTCTATTTACAATAAAAATATATGTATTTTCTACATTATTTGATATTTCTACAATAAAAATATATGTATTTTTTACATTATTTGATATTCCCAATAAAATATCACATAGGAAAAAAATTTTAAAGTCAGTACCAAGTTTTTTAAAAATTGCTCTCATAATAATAATAATGAGAATGATGATATTGATATTATTAATAGTTTCTCTCTACCTTGAGAGTCAGTAAGCTCTGTGTTATATTTGAAATAATGAAGCTACCATGTAACAGCTTACATGTATTTGCTCATTTAATCTACATATATATACATATATACAATTACTAGGTTAGTGATGAGAAATTTTAGCTCAAATGAGTTAATGATCTATGTGATGTCACACAGCATATATGAGGAATTACTGGTATTTGACCTAGGCTCTAGCTCATTAATTTTTGCTTATTTTTTGTTGTTGTTGCCTATAAGTGAAAGCATAAAGTATTTACTTTTCATTCTCAGTCTTATTTCTCTTAGCACGGTGCCCTTCAGCTTCATCAATGTTGCCCTTTCTGCCTTCCATTTTCTAGACTAGGTACTATATCTTGAAGACATTCTTTTGTTTTGTGATCAAATCTGACACCTGACAAGTAGAGGACATTTCTTAAAGCGCATAAAGGTAAATTCAAGGCAAATAAAAGGACGTTCTTTTTTACACAGTTCAGCAGCAAAGATTAATGATTTAATTCTAATAAAATTTAACCATACAAATTAAATATTTTTAGAATCAAGAGGAAAAACTAACACAATCCATATGGAAAAAAACTTAAAGACGTGAAGAGCAAACTTTTTCAAAAACTAATTTAAGAACATAAGTTATATATGTATTTATTATTATTATGTTATTTTATGTTATTATGCATTTTAAGTGAGAGATACTCAAGTCTGGCAGATAAAAAAATTATACAGAACTTAGCTAGATATTTAAGCACATACTATAATTTATCTTTCCATAATTGTAGTTGTTTTCATAATTTATGGCATGGAAGTTCTATCATAATCTTTATTCCATAGTTTATTTAAAGTTAAGTTATATTTGACTATATTCTATATTAGTCTCATAACAAATATGGACTGAAATATAATTGATACGGAAGCATGATATCTTATATTGTAATGAAGTTGCTTGTTAGATGATAGATGATAAAAAACTTGAAAAACTTCATTTCAATTGTTAAAGCTAGATAAATTATTTTCTAAGACATTTACAATCATTGACTTTCAATAGTGTAAATATTTATCTAGATGTTTCCATAGATATTTATTTTAGAGATTTTTAATAACTGCAAAATTGAAATTTTAAATGATTATTTTATTGTACTCTCTCTGAAGTTTATAGAATACATATATATGTATGTGTATATATATGTATATGTATGTGTGTGTGTATATATGTAATATATATCTATCTATATAAAATATCTTTATTGTTTTTTGTAGTCAAGATGTAGAAACACCTGCAATGCCCTTCGATAGACTATTGCCTAAAGAAGACGTGGTACATATATATAATGGAATAGTACTCAGCCAATAAGAAAAGTTGAAATACTGCCATTTACAAAAACTTGGATGGACCTTGAAATAATCATGCTAAGTGAAATAAACCAGACAGAAAAAATTGAGAACTATATTATTTCACTCTTGTAGGATATAAAACTGAAAACAAAAAAGGAACAAGACAAACAAACAAAAGCTGATATACACAGACAACAGTTTTGAGGTTACTAGCAAGAAGGGGGCAGTGGAGAATATGTTAAAGGGGCTCAAATATATGGTGACAGAAGATTTGACTTTGGGTGGTGAACATACAATGCAATATACAGGTAATAGATTACCCAATTGTACATTGAAACCTATATAATCTTATTAACCAAGGTCACCCCAATAAATCTAATTTAAAAAGGAATAAAATATATATGTATATATATTGTTTATGGCAGTTTCTATTAATAAGGTGTTTTTATATTTATGTCACATGTTTGTACTTGGTAATGTGTGCAAAGTGTTTATAAACTTAAATGGTTGAGTTTCATTATTAAAATAATTAGGATACAATACTGTAGTGCCTATTAAATCAAGTAAAGTGAATTACCAGGTCATCGTAATTAAAAGAAATAGCAATTTAACATTATTGTGCCAGAAGCATCATTATTAGTGTCCTTTGTGGATTTTGTGCTATTAGACATGTCATTTAGGAATTACTTTCTTTTTATTTAAATGATTTCCATTGTTCCAGAAAAAAATAAAGTACAGTAAGTATTCACTCCAGAGCATTATTTAGAATAAACAAACCCCAATAAAACGTTTTTATTTCTTATTCTCTTGGTAATATGCTAAAAGAATACATTGAGATTCCAGATGAAAATAGTCATCTTCAGTGTTTCAGAAAAAATTCTACACTGGAGGTGTATCTGAAGATGCAAAAATGTTTGCCAGTATGAGCCAGCAGATTAAGATACAAAACTAAAGTAAAAGCGAAATGGTGATTTTGCAAATAAATATAGCTGTGTTGTTTGATTTAATTGAGTACTTATTCATGCTTAAACCAAATCTTAAACTTGGAGACATATGAGTTTAATGAATCTAACTAAATACACATTAATTATGAGGTTAACACTAAACAAATTTTGGGGTTTATTTTTACTACAAAAATAAGAGCAAATTATTTATGATGTCTTATGCTGAATACAATATTAAAAATGTAAGTTTTCCTCATAGATTTGTATGCTTCTGAAATGTTTTATTTAGGGTAACTCCAAAAATTCTCATGATGAAGTTTCTAATGGCAGATATAAAGTTCCTGTTTTCTAATAGAAGAAATCATGTAATAAATGTTGAAATTACTTTTTCTGCAATAATTTTTAAAACTCAAAATGCTAGCTATATAAATGTAAAACAGCACTACCAATTTATTACTCTACTAAAATTTTAAAAATTTAGATATATTAGAAATAATTGTTAACCAACAGAATATTTTAAAATTCCAGTCCAAGACTATAGTTGCTAATTTTCTGTTTTTTTTCTATTCAGTTATTAACAACTAAGTTTAAGAATTTTTGATGCTTGAAGGTACATAAAGATGCAATACTTTTATTACTATGAAATAAATTTATAATTACTGTTTGCAGTTGGAGTAAAAGTTTAAAAATTGGTGCATTTTAGATTAGTTATTTTCTAAAAGTATTTAAATAATTTTTAAAAATCGCTATTAATGTACACACAGAAAACCCAAAATTTTCCTGAGCAAAACCAGCTATTGAGTGCCTATAGTTTTGCACATGAACATTGGCCTTTTATTTCCCATTACCAGAGCTCTTCTTACACATAGTTTTATCACCTTAAACACCCTGAGAGAAACATCAATGAAGCAGATAAATTTTGCAAAATTGTTTGTTGCTGTGTGTGCCAAAGAGCTCTTCCACATTGCCAAATATAGACTTTTGATCTGAATCACCAGTTATATTGAAAAGTGGTCCATAAATTTAACTCAATCACATTATAATTCACAAGTAACAATTTTTTGGAGTTGATTATTATCTCATTTTATATTTTAGTACCACAAATTATTGATGGATACAATTCATTTCTTTAATCAGTAAATATTTTTGAGTACTTAAAATGTGGACTCTTCTAGAAGTTGGAAATAGCAATGAAACAAACTAAAAATTACAATCCTACTAATAAAAACTGTACAATTCAACAAAGAGTATATCAAAAGGGAATTGGTGGCTATTTAATACAGATTTCTGTGCTCAAAAGAAAGACTTGTAGATACCTAGATGTGGAGCATTCAGAGTGTTCCAGTATAAAGTCCCTGAAGTTAGAGGGAGCTTGGAGATCAGTGTGACTGAAAGGCTAGTTAGAAATGAGGTTGGAAGTATAGTCCAGGACTACAATATGAGATTTAATGTAGAAATTTTAGAAAGGAAGATGTTGAATGGTTTTGTCCAGAGGGGTAATGTAATCCAATACAAAAGGATTATTCTAGATTTTGTGCAGAATTGGAAGTGGGGGTGAGGAAGTGTTATCAGACAGGAATGGAAACAGAGCATAATGTATTACATTCCAGGTAAGATTTGATAGTGTCTTGAACCATGGTAGAGTCAAGGGAAATGGCGATAGTAAAGTAGAGGCAGGTACCAAAAGTTTGTTTTGGAGATTTTTATGCCTGTGAAGTTTTTTCAATATGCAAGTATACTTCCTGGCAAGACATCTACATTCAGGAAAGGAATCATGTTTCAGAAAGAAATCACCTTGAAAGAGTTCAGATAGAAAAATCTGAAGACTGTTCCATGAAACTTAGAAGTCAGGAAGAAGATTCATGAAGAGATACTGAGAATACACTTTCTTGAGTGCATGGACCATGTAAAGAATAAGATTCATAATAGAAGGGAGTGATCAACTGCCACCTGCATCTGTGAATAAACAGCCTCTGTGGATTTTTACACAATCACTTATAATAAAAGTATATTGTAGTGAGGAAAAAACCAGAAAGCTCAAGGCTAAAATATCTCTTTAATCAAGGGGTCATTAAAGACATCTGTAGAGGACTGTAGCAAGAGAGTTTAGTGCTCAAAAAGTTCAGATTATGCCATTTTCCTCAGAGGGGTTGGGGAAGGTGGCAAAGGAGATAAAATAATATTGTAGAAGCAATACAGAGACAGAAATATACTTGCTATCTGTCTACCCCTAGGATCTGCACTATGTTAATTATGGGAGCAACTCTTTGAGATAGGAGTGTCTCATGCTGAGGAGAGGTGCAGTGTGTCAAGACTCAGAAAGTAATATTCATAGGTAGGGTTGAATTTTTAGTGGATATTGCTGATGATGGACTATAAAATACCAAAGGTCCTGGGGAAAGTCTGCTGGTGGAGGTAAAGGTAAGGTGGAAAACCGAGTTGCAGTAGGATTTTTAAAGAGCTACATGGAAAGAAATATCTTTGTGGTGAAAGATCTCTTACTGTGGATACTGGATTTTCTTGTGATAAATAAAAACAGTGGGACTGAGTGTTTTGCTAGGACTACTGAACTCTCCAGGACATTCCTGCCTTCATTCTATCAGTGGGTTATTCAGGCTAGGGAAAGGAGTGATTTTCAGGAAAACAATTTCATGTGATGTAGCTTCCTACGTAAATTGGAGAGACAGGGAGATATAAAGAAAAAGTTTAGCCACGTATCAAAGCGAGTATATGCTATAATATGTAATTTATTAGGAAAGCACAAACTGCCATGTGGATTCCAAAGAATGAGACATTTCAGTTGCTGAAATAACACAAATGGTTTCCAAGAGGGTGAGGGATTTGTATGACACTGAAGGGTGGTTAGAGTTCCTCAGTGACTTTTTTCTTTTTGCATTTCATTTTATTATTATTTTCAAGTGAAGAGTACTTCGGTTAAAATTTTATAGAGTATGAAATGATCCCCCCAATTACTCCATTTTCCCTATGGCTCTACACATAGACATTACAGTATGACTGACTACATTTCCTATGCCATACTCCCCATCCACATGACCATCTATCAACTATTAATTTATACTTCTATAACTCTTCACCTCTTTCTCCATGTCCCCTATACTCCCTTCCACTCTGTCTATCACCAGATTGTCCTGTATACTTGTGAGTCTGTTTTCAATTAGTTTGTTCTTTTTGTTTCTTGGATTCTATCAGTCAAATCGCATGGTTTTTATCTTTCTCTGTCTGACTTATTTTGCTCAGCATAATAACCTCAATGAATCTTGAATGAGGAGGATAATCTAAGCAGAGGAATCACAGTGAGCTCAAACCCAGAAGAAACAAAGTACAGAGTATGTTTGTGTAATGATGATTAGAGTCAGGTTCCTTGGGAGGGGATGGAAGTAATAAATATTATTTCAAGTTCTGCTTTTAGCCTTGAAGCCTGGAATCTTCCACCATTCCAAATTTAATCAGAACAAAATTGAGTTAAGCATTTTTCAACTCATACTTAGAGTAAGAAAAATCTTATTTGAAATGGCACTGAATCTGGGCCAACCAAGCTCTGGTGCTTGATGGAAAGATAATTGAAAAAGTAAGGAATAAGCCAAAGATGTTTAAAGAGGCTTTTATACCGCATATTACACAATATTGGTGTAATGTAGTATTTCATCTACCATACATGTTTATTAACTTTTTAATTAATCATAAATTTTAAATGAAATTTAAAATGATAAATTTTAAATGAAAAATTGTGTTATATATAGGAAAGGGAAGAGAAAACATGTAGAATTGACCAAGAAAGAGGATACTGAAATATCAATGAAGATGATTATACTTACTAGCTAAAACTATCAAGAGTGGATTGAGGGCATTCCTAAAAATATGTTAGAGGAAAGGCAACAAAATGAGAGCATTATTGAAATGAATTATCCAATATAAGTAATAGTATAGATATTTTATGTGTGTGTGTGTGTGTATTCACACACACACACACACATATGTAGATATTTATGCTCTGAAATGGTACATCTAATGTGCTTAGAGACTGTCAAAAGTTAATCTAAAATACATATATATTGTATCCTTAGTATGTACTAAAAATACAGAAAAAAATAGACTGTCTCTCTGCCCTTAGAGAATTAATATTCTAGTATACTAGAACCCTACAAGTAAATAAATAAGGTTTTTATTTAAATAACCATGTAGGGATTTAATTTCTGACTGAAAATTATAAACATTTATGTCATATTAATGTAATATTTGCAAAGTGTCAAAGGGCAATGAACAAAAGGATTAATTTGGGAATATGCCCTATATTTACTATGAGTTAAGTCTGATACCTTACAACTAGATCCACCAAATAGATTTTCATTGGTCACAAGCAGTCAGTTGTTTTATTTGCTAGAAGAGAGAGAAAAAAGTAAAGTGGTAATTTACTTCTTCTGTGTTTAATATGAGAAATAATATCAAAGTATAACTGTGCACATATATCCAAAAGAATTAAAAGTGGGACTTGAACGAGCATTTGTATGTTAATATTCATGGCTTTATTATTTACAGTAACTTAAAATGCATAAATACCCATTAACAGATGAATAGACACACAGAATGTGGCATATACATACAATGGAATGTTATTCTTTCTTAAAAAATATATATACTAAGTGAAATAAACCAGACACAAGATAAATACTATATGAATTGAACTTCCTAGAGTAGTCCCATAGAGACAGAAAATCAATGGATTATTGTTTAATGGTCATGAAGTTTCAATTTGGGAGGATGAAAAAGTACTAGATATAAGTGGTGGTGACGGTTTCAGAACACTGCAAATGTACCTAATGTGAGTGAATTGTACACTTTAAATGGTTAAAGTGGTAATTTTCATGTGAAGTATATTTTAGCACAGTAAAAGAAAAATTCCAAAGGTGGGGAGGAACATTATCAATATTGTTAGAGCATGAAAACATGATTTTCAAAACTGTTATTCTAATTCGGTTTGAGTTTGTATCTTATATTCACATTCAGAAGCAAAGATTTGTGTTACTGTATTTATATCTCTTGATTCTATAACTGTGGTTTTGAACATTTGTTCCCCAAAACATCATCAGTGGTACCAGTACCAGTTACAACAGTATGGCAGGGATATTGTGGAACCATATCTCTAGTTCTTAGCCTGCAAGGAGTACGTGTCAGAATTCCCCAGAAGATTCTGATTTACCCTTCTTTTGGGGCAAGCCATTAGTTCAATAACACTAACTGAAGTCTCCTATTCTAAGGGAACTAGGAAACTTTTCATTTAAGACAATATTGATTAAAGTTTAATCAAATGTGCTAAATATGCTAAATCTTAAGATCATGAAGAATAAGGTTAATGAATATAAAATATAAAGGCCATAAAAACAGAGTTTTACCATTTAAGTTTATATTTTTTTCCTTTTCCAAAGCATAATAATGAAGGCAAACCTACATTTTTATCTTTTAACCACTACTGGGTTGGATAACGTTGAACATATTTCTTAAATTCTCTAGGCATCAGGTCTGCCTTGGATGACAATACTGTCTAACAAATTTCTTAGAAATATAAGTGAAAAAGTGCATATAGAGTACTGAGTACAATGCTTGGCTCCCTGAAAACTCTCAGTGAATGTTAACAGTTCTTGTTATCTCTTTCATCAGAATAGTTTTTTTTTTTACCTATAATAGTAATCTCAATTTCAAAATGTTCTAAGTCAGCACGCACAGTGCATATGTTTGTATAAGCACCATTCTATAGAACACTCACATATTTTATCATCACCCTGAAACCAAATAGTGGACTCGACTTATCTTTCTAAAATTTACATTTAACATCAATATAGAATAGTAATTTTCCCTCTTATTTTAATAGAAGAAAAAGGAATATTTATAGAAGCTGACAGTTAATGTGAGAACATTTTTTCCCATTGGTAATGACTATGAAAATTCTATTTTTGAAATACTATTTTTACTAAAATCTTATCCCATTGAGAAATTATCAGTATAACCACTTCAACTCTCCTATTTTTAATGACATAGTTCTCTTATATCAAAAAAGCTCAGAAGAATTGGTACTTATGAGACATATTTATATATTAAAATAAATGGCATTACCTTAACACTATTATAATTATTTTATACATATTTTTTTGCAAATATTAATCAATAGCTTGGTATTTCCCTTTAAGAAAACTGTAACAAATTTAAGAAAAACCTAATCTCTGCATACACAGGTGTGAGATTCTAAAAAACAAACCCTAAAAGCACAGCTCAAAGAAGTTACAGCATTCAAGTAGAACCAGCATCAGTTGATCCAGAGAACAGTTTAAAAAGAATATTTTCAAAAATGGTAAATTGGAGTTTTTGGTCCTGATCACACTATGCCATAGCAAACCATAAAATTAAATGAGGCTATCCTCTCGGAATTAACATATCTGAGAAGTGGGGAAAAAATCTTGGAGTCATCTCAAATAAAATTTAAAAATAATCAACCACTCAGTAAAATCACTTTTTCTTCTTTTGCTTTATGTAAATTTGATTTTCTCTATTGTATCTGCTCAGACATTCACTCGATAAATGGTTTTATTTCATAATTTTTTTATTTTATTACTTTTAAGTATACAGTACATTTATATAATTTATAAAATGATCCCTCTAACTGCTCCTTCTCTCCTCTGTTTTTCCACCTAGCCAAGATATTAATGTTAACTAAATTCACTATGCCATGATCCCCATTCCAGTGACCATCTATCAACTACTCATTTGTACTTCTTTAACCCTTCACCCCATTCTTGGTGTCCCCTAACCCCATCCCCGCTGTCCATCAAAAAAAGGGCTTTATATTTGTGAATCAGTGTTCGATCAGTTTGGTCTTTGGTTCCTTGGATTCTGCATAAAAGTGAATTTGTATGGTATTTATCTTTGTCTGACTTATTTCACTCAGCATAATAACCTCTAGGTCCATCCATATCATTGCAAATGGTAGGAGTTCATTTTCTTAATGGCTGAGTAATATTCACTCATATATATGAACCATAACTTTTTTTCCAATTGTCTGTTGATGAATATTTAGGTTGCTTCCATGAATTATGGCACCATAAATATGGGAGTGCATAGATCTTTCCGAATTATTGTTTTGGTTTTCTTGAGATAAATACCCAGAAGAACAAATGCTGGATCAAAAGCTATGTCCATTTTTAGAGACCTCCAGATGCTTTTCCATAGTGGCTATAACAATTTTAATGCTACCAAGTAAACTCTCACAACAGGGCTGAGAGGATCCCCTCATTTTTTAAACCTGTCCTTCATACAAGGCTATATGAAACACTCACACTCACCTGGACATTCATACACGCAAAGAACCCTTTATGTTCACATTGAATTTCATTCATGCTTTAGCAAAGGCACCAAACACCCACATCATTAAACAACTGAAAACTCCTTGATGCTCAAGAAATTTTTACACAGGGACATACATGCAAACATTCATGCATTTCCACCTGTCTGGATATCTACACACCTGCATCTCTCTTACTCAGACACACACACACACACACACACACACACACACACACACACACACACACACACACACAGAGAAAAACACAGTGGTACCTCATATACCCAGCACGGGGCTTACTTGAACCTTATCAATAGTAAACTGTGCTGAGGCCCTCCCACTGCTGAGTCACACCACCTCTTCCCTTGCCTCAGACTCAAGCAGATAAGAGAAACAGGGTGTGCGGTCTCCACTGGCCCCAGTATTCTTAGAGAATTCATAAAAGTCATGGCTCAGACCTTTTGCCTTGCCTCCTGCCTGGGGGCCAGCCATTAGCTGATGGCCTATAGGAGACTGGTCTCACCTGCCTTGCATCAAAATCTTTCTCCATTCAAGTCATGACTGCACTTTCAATCTGTTTTCCTGAATTTCACAGGCTGACTCCTTCGATCCAATGGCTGTGCAGCCACAAGTCCTTATGCTGAAGTTGAGGGTTGCTGAACAGCCCTTGAATTTGGGGGCTGCATTTTCCTGGAACTACAGCCTCTGTCCCTTACTGGCTGAACACATCACATAGACATGTCCTTTCGACCTGTACCCCAGCCAGTCAAGGGAAGAGAATTATTTCGCTGAAAGAAACAGAGCCTTTCTGCTTATACTCTCATGTGGACCTGGAACAGAGGGCAGAATGAAAAGAAGCAAAATGAACAAGAATAAATTCAGAGGTTCAGACAACAAACCAGGGCCTACCAGAGAATTGGGGCAGCAGGAGAACAACGCCATTTGTAAAGAGAGTCCACACAAGGAAGACAATCAATCACCAGGCAGCTGGTGCTGAGCACCCAACAGTTTAAATAGATGTTGGCTAATGAGTTAGCACACCTGAAATTTCCCTAAAGTTCTGAAGATCATTTTTTGGCTAGGTTTTCTTTGGTCAAAATGACAGGTCTCAGTGGAGATTAGGGCGCCAACCCCAAGACGGGCTCTGTGGTCCCACCAGAACTGTGGATCAACTATATTGCCGTGTGGACTTCATGAGATAGTTTTCAGAGTCACAGAGATGGTAGCCCAGGATGTTGGTGTAAGGTGAGAGGAAGCTGAAAATGACTGGCTCACTGAGTGCAGGACTATTTCATGAGAACATGTCCAATATGTAAATCACCTGATTTAGAAACAAGGTGAACTCAAAGTAGGGATTTGACTCTCAGGAGATGTTACAGCTTAATACTTTCTGCATGGGGTAGCCCAGAATAGAGGCTTAATAAAAAAGCTATGATGCTCACTTGATGCTCATTTTATCAATATTTTACAAAAGTGAAGATTTTTAGAAAAATGAACATTCTCATCGAGGACAAAGGGTACTATAGAGGCCCACATAATTTTATCACTCTTTGGAATAATTGTTCTCTTTGTAAAAAGGTAACCCAAAGGTCATTCTGGATCTCTGGATGACCCTTGGTTATGGTTCTATGATCTAGGTTGAATTAATTTAGACTAGTAATGTGCTGTTTTTAAAATTATGTACAGAAAAACACATAATTTAAAAATAACATTCCTTAAACATAATTCATTTTGACATAATATAGGTTATCAAGAAAGTGATAAATCATAAATCATAAAAGCTCTTTTAATAATAAATAATATATATAGCTATTACATCTTAAAACTAAAGATTTTCTTGAGTTTGCATTATTTGACACATTCTGCTCTACAGTATTAACTGGGTTTTATATGTCACATCTGTTTTAAGAGCACATATATCAAAGTGTGTTAAAGTTTAGACTTCCTATTTTGTCCTCCAGAGTCAGTATTTCTGCTTTATAATCCTGCATAATAGTAATTCACTATATAAGAGGAAATAAATAATTTCCTCTTATAGAAGCCAATTAACTTTTTGCTATCAATGAGACTAAATTTAAATTTTTTTAAAATAAATGTCAACAAATATATAGGCACATTCAGTACCAGTGGAATTGTAGAAAAGAGTTTATCATTGAAGAGATGTTTTAAGATATTTTTGTTTCACTAGTATTATTTTTTAGTCATAGAGTTAGTAACACAATTTACTTGAGTTTACTCTTCTGCCAAAGAAAAATAATAACATCTACCTGGCAGGATGATTGCGAAGATGAAATGAAAATATATATACCTTACAATAGTACAATGTCTGCCACCTGGTATGCAGTGCTCCCCATCCTGAAACCAGGCAGTCCAGTGATTAACAATATGTAGTGTAAAATGATGCTTTCTTTTCTTCTTGTTAATAAGTTTTTTAACATAAATTTTTATTAATCTTAAAGTTGGTGGTTGTTGCTTTTGATGATGGTGAGCTGTGATGTCCAGCAATAGCACAGACTGACATAACAGCATATCATAGATTGGGTGTCTTATGCATCAGGCACTTATTTTCTCAGAGTTCTGGAGACTGGAAGTCAGAGAACAGGACACTTGCATGGTCATGTTCTGGTGAGGAATCTCTTTCAGGTTTACAGAACGCTGCCTTCTTACTTGTCCTCAATTACAGGAAAGTAAGAGAAAGCAAACAAGCTCTTTGGTCTCTCTTCTTGGAAGGGCAGTCACCCCTGAATAAGGGCCCCACTCTCCTGGCCATCTAAACCTAATTCCCTGCTAAAGGCCCATCTCTAAATATAATTCCATGGAGAGTTCATGCTGCAATGTATGATTTTAGAGGGATACAATTCATTCCATTGTGTGTGAGTGAGTGTGTGTGTGTGTGTGTGTGTGTGTGTGTGTGTGTGTGTGTGTGTCTGTGTGTTTAGGAAATGAAGAATTTACTAAAAAAATGAAATTAAAGTTACTGTATTTCAGGATTGCTTCACAATTAAATATAAATGATAGAAAGATTTAGAATGCTCTCCTGAAAACAAAGGTGAATTTTCTTTCAAGATTGTTTTATGTTTGTCTCCAAGTTGAAACATTAGTGCACTTTTATTGGTATGTTAGAATTCACAGGAAATATTTTCTTCACAATGATTTACTTGTTCTGGACATATCATTAAAAGGCAGCCAGTCATTGTATTCCAGAGGTTTTCAACCATGGTGGAAATGAAGAATTATATGAAAATTATAGTACACTGAGTAACACAACAAGAGAAGCTCACAGTTGAAGATGCATGTTAGAGAAACTTTTAACTGTGTCTGAACATGATCAGCATAGTTTTGGACTGTACTTTAATAAAGTAGAGTTTAGCCACTTTGAAAAAATGTGGAAGGATCCACCATGCTAAAGTCTCAGCATATACAGAAATATAAATAAGGAATATTTGGAGAATATATTGATTTCAGAAACTTTTAGCAATTTATTCTTCCTAGAGTTAAATGGAAGTTACACAACAATACCAATTGAGACTCAAATGAAATGAGATTTCATATAATAGACCACTTTATTATATTCTGGAATTTAGATTTTATTCCTCTGATAATTTCTACAAACTACCTGAGTATTTTAAGTCTGAACAGGAGCTAAGATAGTGTAGGAGAGGTAGGTGATGCATTAGAGAACATTTACTACACTCAAACAACTAGTTTATTACTTTTACAAAATGTTGTCTTTATAATGTCTAAGCAGCAAATTAAGTTATATAATCTAAACATAGCAGAAAATCCTATATAACACATATATTAAGACATTGAGATGTAAACTATATTTAAAACTGTAAGAATTATTGTCAATCTCTTTTAAAGGCTATTTTATTCATTATGTATATTATTGCCAAATTCTTTCCTTTTCTGTCATAATGGTAACCTGTGGACTCCAATTCTTCGCTATGAAAGATATAGTGTTCTACTTTTTGAGAGTTTCTTTGCATGTCTTCATTTTGGTCTTTTCAAGAACCAAGATGGATGAAAACTCACTTGTGTTTCTCACCAATTTATCTAGGAGATACTCACAAAAATGTACTTACTATTAGAGGTGGGTACAAATCTTCCTTATAGATTCAGCCCAATAAAATTCCCATCTTTGTTCTCCAAATTTTCTTTCCCTATGTCTATCCATTCCTTGGAAGCCTACTTTTTAACGTTAATCTCCTAATGTGCTGTGTCAGGTCTCTTTTCTAACAATTAGGCATCAACATGAGATTTAACAAGCAAATATTTTGTTAGGAGATATCCCAGTGTGAGAGAAATGATGAGGAAGCAGGGTCAACCTTCAAACCACATGCCTTCTGATCACAAGTTAAAAAAGGGCATGAAAAATCCCAGCCTGCTGTGTCTTTTAAGTGACTACACTGTCATTTATGTGAGCTTCTGCATGATGGTCAGGGAGTCCTCAATTCATAGTGTGATGGCACATAAGTCATGTGTCTCCCAGGAAGGGACCTGCCTTAGCATTTCTGCTTTTCTCATTCATTATCTGTAAGCAGCACTAGGAAGCATGACCTTCATGTAAACACAGTGGTAGACTAGAAAGGACAGCCAAAGGGACCTTGGTCAATGTACTTCCTATAGTTGGAGATCTGTGAAGCACAATCTCATTGCTACCATATGTCCATATCTGATGAGAGGTTTTCAGTCAATTACCCATGTTGGTCTTTTGGAAAATAGTTGTACTGTCATAATCAGAAAATACATTTTATATATCTTTCATTTAATCCAAACAGAAACATCCAATTTGTAATAGTAACTCAAACACATAATATTACTTTAGAATAAAGGGAATCTTACAAGTCGAGTTTGCATTTGGAAGACTGACATGTGCCCTCCATCTCAGGATGATGGACTAAGACTTACACACACTGGGATTCACTTGTCATCTGTTTTAGAGGTAAATATCATGGAATGGTCAATATATCTGGAATAGATCATAGAGTCTAAATATGAATATTGATTATGAATGGGAAATGCAGTATCTCATGAAGTTTTTCAAAAATTTTATTAAATACAGTTGTTTACAACTTCTCTAAATAAATGTGCTAGCAATATAGTCATTCCTTTAGAATTTATTTAGAATGGAAAGTATCAACATTGATTATCAAACTATTACACTTTGCATGTTTCAATGCCACACTTATGTTCATTTTTAAGAATTCGTGTGTTTTAAAATGCACTTTCTATAAAAACAAATTCAATATATTTATTTTTATGTGTAGAAAGAAGGCCAATGTACTGAACATAATTTTATTAATCTCTTGAACAAGTAGATGTTTTGCTAACTTTTAGAAAACATATTGAGACATTTTCAATTTCTACTATTACATAAACTTAATATATCAAATCCAAAATAAGAATACTATATAGACTATATAAATAAGTATCCTAACATTTTTAAAAACTTCATAACCCCTGAGTAAAAAAAGTAATGTTATCAGTTCTTTATTAAAGTAAAACATTTACCCTTTGACAATTAATGTGAATAGTTCTTGTAACAAATAAAAAAGCAAACATTTTATACAGTTTATATTTAAAAATAAGTTTTTTGAGTCACTTTCTTTTGAAGAATAAAAATAGAGTTGATTTTACAAAGAACTATAAAAGACTTAGTCTACCTTCTGATATACAAAAACAGAAAACATAATTTGAAATCTAGACATTCATGTTTATAGACTATGAAGAATGAAAACAATTTTATAATAAGGCCACAGGAATGGTGTTTGGGCAGTTCTAGTTAACCTCTCATTATTAAAGAGATTTAAAATTACTCTGTACACTGAGGAACATTGCCATTATTCTTATATATCCCACACAAGTGTGGACTGAGGTATTTTTAATGAGTAAGTACAATATTTCAGACTGAAAAAAGCTATCTGCAAAGTATTACTACAATATAAAATAAATCCATACACAGAGAACATCACTTGTTTGCTAAGACCGATGTCTATTTTAATTTAGATTTATCATCCAATATGAGAGATGATATGTGAAGATCAACTTTTCTGCATTTTTAGGGCACTACAAAAAGCTTGATACAGAGATTGGTAATTTTGGCTCTTTTACTATTGAAAGAGTGACTTTTTACAAATGATATTTTGGGTGTGGTCTATGAACCTACTAAATCAGAATCTTTAAGTATGATCCCCAAATCTGAAAGTTTTAATAAGTGCTTCAGCTAATTCTTATGGTTTTAAACTTTGACAGCAAATAGCTAAGAGAGAGTAGATAAACTCTTTTGAGAACAATAAATGAAACAAACAAACACATAGACATCATTAATGAGATGTAACTTTTATATAGTTTTCTGAACTTGAGGGATTGTTTATGACTCCGGGGCTTCCATTTTCATATCTTCAAGGTGAGGAAACTTTATGGATCTGAATAGAAGAAAACTTAACAACAATAAGCATAATTTGGAAAGGATGTAAAAAGCAGTGTCTAAGCATTTAATCTTTCTTAATTTTCCTACCTACAATCCATCTTAAGAATTCTGGAAGAGATGGTGTCTCTTTTCTGTTCTCTGTCTGTTGGAAACAGTATTTCTCAATTAAATTTGTAAAATTAAATCACCCTGATAAATTTACTCCATGGTTACAAATAATAGAAGTTCTAGTGTGACAGCCTGCTGAAATGTGATAAGGAAAGAGTTAATTTAAAAACCTGAAAACTAGACAAAGGAAGTCTATACCTTAGTAATGTTTAACTAAAGCAAAAAGGCCTAGTTCCTGGAAACCTTAACCCTCTCCTGTTAATCATGAAATTTGTAACAATGTAGCAATGAGCTTATACGCTAACTGCCAATTTTAGCTTGTGTTGTCCTGCTCACTTGCATGACATAAGAAACAATCAATTGTATATAAGCTGGACATGATTCTTGTTCGGGGCTGCTCCTAGCAAGGACAGCTGCTGGCTAATAAACAGACCTTTGAGAGCATACTTGGTTTGGTCTATTCAATATTGGCCACAATACTATGTAGTTTTACAAAAGACTTCATTCATGTCTTTTTGGAAATCTTTGTGGTATATGCAAACAGATGACCACTAAATACTCTGTTTGTAAGAGTCTGAGCATTTTAAGCCTTCATTTTTCCCCTGTTTAACTTGAGAGCTGGGAGGTATTCACACCAGTTTCTGATATAGATTTGCCTTTATTGTTCTGAACAAGTACAAATTTTAGATTTGTTGCTCTTACATGAGTGGACAAACCTAAGTCTATTTATGTAGACACGAATGAAGTATTCAGTTAAGATAATTTTCTATATTTAAGTTTTACTTTGTTTCTTTTACTCTTCCCTGCCTCTACACAAATCACAGAAGGGAGATCTCAAACCATTTCATTCATATAGTAGTAATTAAATTTACACTTATTAATTTGAATGTAATTTAATTAAGATTGCCTTAATTTTGATTGCTTCCATTAGAAATGGAGCTATTTTTTTCCAAGTTTATATATATTTAGAGAATGAGAAATTTCAGGCCCTTCAAAGTAGATGAAAAGTGGCTCACCTAACTGAAAATTTTCTTAAGTAAAAAGTTTGAGGATTTTTACATATCTTAAGCCCTCGGACATGATATCTTAGGAAAAATAGTTTATTTGGTGAGTGGCCAAATTTTTTTTTCTTTCCTCAATTCACTGGCGGTGCATATATTTCAAAGATTGATTACGCTCTAGAAGCATTATACATTTATTTAATTTCTTCATGTCTTTCAGGTGATTAAATGTGTAACAATCCAGTGTATAATATGAAATATTATCTTTTGAGTCAAGCTTGCATTTTGTGTAGCAGGCTTTATATGTTGTAGAACAGTGATATTTTTGTGTACTTTCCTATATTATGTTTCAAGAACTTTATTTAGCATCATCTGGTAGAGATCTCTCTGGAATATTGGCCCTCAATTTAAAAATCTAAGAATTTTTTGAATCTGCAGACTGCATTGCAAGACATAATTGCAAAGATATTTCAGGCAAATAAGAAACAATTTTTTTCTAAAAATGTTCTGTAATTTCTTAAACTTTAGTTAACTTTGTGTTCTACTGACCTAACATTATAACACAAATCTAGAATAACTGATTAAAACGAGCCTTTTAAAATATTTTTATTCATACTTCTCTAAATATATTGTTATTTTGAATTTCCTATTTATATCATCTATAAGAATAAAGTGCTAGATTAGTTTAAAATGTATTATGAAATAAAATTAATTCCAAATATATCATAAAGAATTGGAGAATCTCTAGTATTCTAATTAATTTACATGAATAAAACCAGTAATCCTGGATCAAGACTATATATATAACAATATATAACAATAATAGAGTTCACATTCGTTAGTTCGTGTTTCGCTGTCTATCTGAAAACCTCAGATAGACATTACATGTTGTTTTTTTTCAAAAACAAGCCAAGAGATGTCTTACTTCACCAAAAAACATTTTAATGAATAGGAATAATAAATACCAAAGGATTAAGTATATCTTGAACCTTGATGTGGTAACTATGTTAGTTTTTGTCAACATACAGCTCTTTTGGAATTGCTTCATTTAATTTATTCCCAGAATTTTTTTTATAGATGATCATGGCCTTTTATAATATATAAAAATAATATATAAAAAGACAAAGTCAGTGAAGTTCTTAGTAATTTGAAATGCTCTATTACCACCTGAAGTGAATAGAACACAAAATATGTTAAAAACTTAAAATCAAAGATCTCCAGATCTGTAAATAACTCTAACACATTGATGAGTAAAGAAAAAAAGATCAGAACACCAAAAAAAAAAAATAGAGGAATAAGGTTGATATAGGAACAGATTGAAGAAGATATAAAAATTGTGGAAAAATTATATATATATATATTATATATATATATATATAAATTATCTATATCTATCTATCTATCTATCTATCTATCTATATATATATATATATAGAGAGAGAGAGAGACAGACAGACAGACAGACAGACAGACAGACAGAGACAGAGAGAGAGAGAGACAGACAGAGACAGAGACACAGAGAGACACAGAGAGAGGGAGAGAAGCAGTCAAGTTTATTAACTACTAGGGAATTGTAAAATAAACCACAAGAACCACCACATGTTCATCAGAAGTGTTAAAACTGATCTACCATGAGATCCAGCAATTCCTCACCTGGTTATTTACCCCAAAGACTTGACAACTCATATCCAAAAAGATACTTGCACACCGATGCTCATAGTAGCATTATTCAAACATATTCAGGACATGGAAGCAACTGAAGTGTTCTGCAATAGATGATTGGATACAGAAGCTTTGGTACATATATATAACAAAATATTATTCAGCCATAAAAGGAGATGAAATACTACCATTTGCGACAACATGGATGGATCAAGATAATCATGCTAAGGGAAATAAGCCAGACAGAAAAAAAGTATTATTTATAGTGTGTGATACAAACTTAAAACCAACGAATGAACCTGACAGAGACTGATGGACATGGACAATAAACTAATGGTTTCCAGAGAGTAGGCATGAATATCGAGGAGGAGGTAGACTGGGTAAAGGGTTAAATATATGGTTATAAAAGGAAATCTAACTATAGGAAGCGAACACACAGTATAAATACACACACACACACACACATTACTGTTAAAGTGTACAGATGAAATTTAATAAATTTTGTTAACCAACATGACCATTAATTAATTAATTAATTAATTAACTTAAAAAACAAAACCAAATTCAAAACAACTGAAGTACTCAGATATTGCTGAAGAGATATATATTAGTACCACAGTTTGGCAAACAGTTTGACATCATTAGTTAAGTGTGAACACATTCATATCCCCTTACTCAGAATTTCTATCCCTAAGTATTTACCCAACAAAAATGCACTCATGTACTTATAAAAGATATGTATAAAAACATCCACTCTGTAGTGTAGAAATGAACACTATTTGTTATATCAAAAAGATAAAAACCTAAATGTCAATCAACATTACATAGGATTCATTAACCATGGTATATTTTGCAATGGGATCCTATGGAGCAATGAAAATGAATATGACTACAGGCTATGATTGCATGGATCTTAGAAATAAATATGAGCTTATTTATTCAGGAAAATAATAAAATTACTTAAGTCAATTGATATAAAGTACTAAAAAAGGAAAAACTAATCCAATCGGAATAGTTGTTATTTTGAGAGGGAGATTGATAATGTTCTATTTTTTGACCTAGATGCTAGTTAATTCCAGAGATATAATTTGAAAAACAAAATTATCAAAATGTTTATAAAGCTCTACATATAGAAACTAAAGGAAGTTATTCAATTTTCTGGTGATCTTAAGCTTTTCATCAAAAACTTGTCAAAGTAATTTTGACAAAATGGAAGAGTTCTTATAGTTTTGATAGTTTTTTGTTTAGTTAATATTAAGAAATTATATGAATTAATGCTTGGTGAAACAATGCTACATAGTTTTGTGATAATTTCTAGCAAAGAAGCATGATTTGGCAAGATGGAGCACTATGTAATCAGAAGCAGTGACTTAGAGATGACAGTAATCAAGTGTGGTGGGTTAGATCTAGAAGATGGGGTTGTTAGAGGGAATGCAAGTTAGGATGAAAAAACACACGGGTTTATCTGGTCCTAGGTTTCTGAATCCAGAATTGTAAGCCGGAGATTACGTTTATGACCTGAAAATTGTTTGATCATGTTCACAGATCAGAAACAGATTGATGAGTCTTGCAGGACACATGAGTATAGGCAGAGGCCTTTCTGCTATTTTATACTATAGAGCACTCATGAGAATCTAAGTTGGGTAGGAAGAATAAGTGGAAAGAGACATGACTGAAGTCTTAGAAGAAGAACTTAGACACTCAGCAAAGAACAGACATCACAGAAAAAGAACAATGTGCCCTTCAGACATGAAAAAGTCTGTCAGGCAGCTCAGAACACACAGCAGGAGTCAGTAATATCTGAGCAGGGTGAGGCTATATGATTCTGAGGTAATCACTTTCACTTTCATGGAAGAGGCTCCTTATAACTTTAATATTTTAGAAAATTCGAACTAAAATTAGACCATGAGATGAGAATGAGATAAAGGAACAATCAATTGATCAATCAATCATTCAATCAATAAAAAAAGGAATATCAGTAGGCAGGAAATGAATGATAGCTCCTGTTTCTGTCAATTACTAAGCGTAGTAAAGAACTTTTCATTTAAGACAATATTGATTAAAGTTTAACCAAATATGATTAATATACTAAATCCTAAAACCATGAAGAATAAGTTTAATGAATACAAAATATAAAGGCCATCGAAACAGTTTTACTATTTAAGACTACATCTTCCTCTTCTCTGTAATAATGAAGGCAAGCTTACATTTTTCTTTTACTCACAACTGGTTGGATAACCTTGGACAAGTTTCATAAATTCTCTCAGCATCAGGTCTGCCACTGATGACAATACTATCTAACAAATAATAAATTTTTCACTTATGAATATAAGTGAAAAAGTGCATATGAAGCACTGAGTACAGTGCCTGGCTCCCTGAAATCTCTAAATAAATCTTCATAGTCCCTGTTAGCTCTTTTATTAGAATAGTTCTCTTTTTTTACCTATAAGATCATAGTAATCTCAGACTCAAAATGTTCTAATTGAGCATGCACAGTGCATATGTTATTAAAAACACCATTCTATTGAACACTCAGATATCTTATCATTGTCCTTGAAACCAAATAGTAGACTTATCTTTCTAGAACTCACATTTAGCATGAATATAGAATACTAATTGTTCCTCTTATTTTAATGGCAGAATAAGAAATATTTCTAAGAGCTTACATTTAATGTGAGAAGTTTCTCCATTATGTAATGACTAAGCAAATTCTATTTTTGAAATACTCTTTACTAAAATGTTATCTCATTGTGAAATAATCACTATAAACACTTCAAATTGCATAAATTAAATGTCATAGTTTTCTAATATCAAAAAGGTTTCAATTGATTGGTATTTCTGAGATATATTTATAAGTTTAAAATAAATGGCATCTTAACATTTCATTTTGAATATTTTGTACATATTTTTCTTGTAAATAATTATTGATAGCTTGGTATTTCCCTTTTAGAAAGCTGTAACAAATTTAAAAAAAAAACATAATCTCTGCATACACAGGGGTGAAGTTCTGTGAAACAAACAATAACAGCACAGCTCAGAGAAGTTACAGCCTCCAGATAGAATGAGCATCAATTTATCCAGACAACAGTTAAAAAAAATATTTTTTAAAAAGGGTAAATTAGGGTTTTACATCCTGATCACACTGTACTATAGCAAACCATAAAATTAAATGATGCTATCTTTAGGAATTAGCATATCTGTGAAGTGAGTAAAAAAATCTTGAAGTCCTATTTAATTTTAAAAAAAGCAAGTCAGTAAAATTACTTTTTTGTGTTTTTGTTTTATGTAAATTTGATTTTTTCTATCGAGTCTGCAAGGTTTATTTTATTATTTTATTATTTTATTATTTTATTTTATTAGCTTCAAGTATACAGTACATTGGGTTTTTATACAGTTTATAAAATAATTCCCCTAATCGCTCCTTCTCTCCTCTGTTTTTCCACCTGGCCTATATATTAATGCTAACAAAATTTCATGTACCATGTCCCCATTCTAGTGACCATCTATCAACTACTAATTTCTACTTCTTTAACTCTTTATCTCATTCTTGCAGCCCCCCAACCTCCAATTCCTTCTGCTCAGCACCAAGAATTCTATATTTGTAAGTCAGTTTTTGATTATTTTGTTTTTTGGTTCCTTATATTCTGCATCAAAGTTATCTTTCTCTAACTTATTTCATTCAGCATAATAACCTCTAGGTCCATCCATGTCATTGCAAATGGTAGGAGTTTATTTTTGTAATGGCTGAGTCATATTCCATCATATATATGAACCATAATTCTTTATCTAAGCATTCCTTGATAGGCATTTAGTTTGCCTTCGTATCTTTGCTATTGTGAATTGTGGGACCATGAATATTGGGGTGCATAGATCTTTCCAAATTATTGTTTTGCCTTTCTTGGATAAATACCAAGAAGTACAAATGCTGGGTCAAAAGGTATATCCAGTTTTAATTTTTAGAGAAACCTCCAGTTTTCCATAGCAGTTATAACAATTTTAATTACACCAGTTATGTATGAGATTTTCGTTTTCTCTGCAACCTTGCTAACACTTGTTTGATTATCGATCATAGTCTTTGTGACAGGTGTAAGATTACATCACATTGTGGTTATAATTTGCATTTCTCTGATGATTAGTAACCCTGAGCATCTTTTCATGTCTGTTGGCCATCACTATTTCCTCTTTGGAGAAGTATCTATGCATATCTTTTACAAATTTCTTAATTGTATTTGTTGTTGTTGTTGTTATTGTATTGCATGAGTCTTTTATATACTTTAGATTTTGACACAGCAAACAGCTAGTGAAGGACAAGGTCCACCACATGGCCAGATTCAACAGCATGGACAATAGCTGTTATTATTGATAGCTAGCCCACTCACCAAGGAGCGTAATTTGGTAAATCACCTGTGCCAACCCAGGGTTCCAGAGATGCTGAATTGATGTCGAAGGGCACATGGTGGTCAGAGCTCCCCTCTGGGTTTTCACCTGCCTTGTTCCTGGTAGTTTCAATATTGCACAAGAGCCAAGTGAAAACAGGGCAAGAGAGAAAGAAAAACCTCCACAGGTAAAGATACCAGGCTCAAAGAGTGGCTCCTAGTTCCTTGTTTGTTGACCCAGGGACTTGGAGTGAAAACATGAATACTGGTGAACTAGACAGTCAGGGCAGGGAAGGAACTAGGACTCAAATGGCCAGGTATGCCACAGGTTCCCGGCTGTCCAGCCAGGTGCTGATTAACCAGGTGAGGACAGCGCAGTGACTCCCAACCCTCCAATGCTGGGACATTGCTGGGCATGGCCCCCAGGGTGAAAGAGAAAAAGTGGCCAGCTCTGGCTTCAGCCTTCCATGAAATCTGGTTTCTTCGTCCATGCTGGCATTGAAGGTGGGAAGCCGCTGATAACAGCTATGCCAGAGCCAAGAACAGAGGGCTTCATTCATCAGCAAAGGTTTCATTGGTGTGTCCTGAATCTCAAATGAGTGCTGAGTATTCCTTCATACACTGATGTTCCACCACTCCCTCCCTTGCCTCAGCCCCAGGAAGATGAGAGGTACAGGGTGTGCCCTCTTCACTGGCCCCAGTGTTCTTGGAGACTTCATAAGAGCCAAGGATTAGGCCTTGTGCCTTGCCACTCGCCTGAGGACCAGCAGTTAGCAGCCGGCTTATTGGGACCTCACCTGTCTTGCACTGAACTCTTTCTTCATTTAAGTTGTGTCTGCATCATCCATCTATTTGCCCAAATACCACAGGCTGACTCCTTTGGCCTACCAACTTGTGCCACCACCGGAACATAATGAAAAGATGGGTGGTTACCGAACAGCCCTGGGATTTCAGGGCTTTAATTTCCTGGAATGCAAGCCTCTGCCACTTCCCACTGAACACCTCACATAAACATGCTCTGACTCTCGTCCTTTTGAATGGTCTCCCAGCCTACCAAGTGAAGGGAAATACGTTGCTGACAGTAACAGGGCCTTTCTGCTGTCACTTCTATGTAGACCTGGAACAGAGGGAAAGATGTACAGAAGCAAGATGAGAATTTAGAGGCTCCAACAACAGACCAGAACCTCAGGGCAGCAGAAAGACAACAATGTGTAAAGAAGGTCAGTTCCTGGGTGAAGCTCAATAACCAGGCAGCTATTGTTGAGCACACAACGTACTAAACAGGTGTTGGCACATGTGTTAGCACACCTGAAATTTTTCTAAGTTACTGAAGCCATGCATTTCAGCTGGGTTTCATTAGGGTAAAATGACATACTGCAGCAGGGTTTGGTGTGACAGTTCTCAACCAGGCTTGTTGCTTACCACAGAACTGTGAACAAATTTACTTGCCATGTGGATTTGGCTAGATGGTTTTCAGGTGAGTCACAAAATGGTAGCACAGGTAAGAAGAAGTTGAAAATATCTGACAAACCTGGTGCATGATCATTTCATGAGAACATGTCAAACATGTGAATCCCCTGATTTGAAGAGAAATTGAACTCAAAACAGAAGATTTCAACTCTCTGTGAGTAGTCCACTTCTCAAAGGCCAGAGGTGTTAGAGTGTAATACTTTCTGGATTGGATTGTCAAGAATGGAGACATGAAAAAAAAGCTGTGATGCTGACTCGATACTTTTTTCACAAGATTTCACCAAAAAAAACAAAAAACAAAAAATGAAGTATTGTGGATAAATAAACATTCTCGTCAAGGACAAAGGGTACTGGGGAGGACACTGTCTCCTAGTAGTCTGGTGAAATGATGGCTCACAGGACGCAGACAGTTATCGACGTTGGATATTCCTGCCCTGTCAGGGTTTTTGCCTCTGCCTACATCTCTGCTATGATTTCTCCCTGAAACAATCCGGAATCCAAAAGAAACAATCTAGGACACTCTGATTCTATGAGGCAAACCCTTATAAGTGGCACATGCTAGTCAAGTATGAGGTGAGAATGAAAGTGGCTGAAGGCGAAAGGGACCCAGGCGATCGACCATATGATAAAGAGTCCTCCTGAGGACAGCTGACTGATAGGAACTGCTTGGATTTCAAGGCTGGCCACTAGAAAGGCAGCTTATCTCAGACAACTGTGTCCCCAGATTCACCAAAAGGTTACAGAGAAAGGCTACGGTGAAGCCCGAAGTCCCCTGGGAGCAAAGGAAAGCTTCTGTACTTACTATGTAGAAAAGCATGTGAGATAAGCCACTACTAGTCCCCTTACTCAGCCATATGTGCCCTCGGTCAAGCTTGGCCTCAAGTGGACTGGTGGACTTGAACCTCAATGGCTGTGCTGGGCTCTTGCCCATTGGCAAGAGGAAGAACTAGTTCTGTGGTGGATTCTATCTGTAAACTTGGGAAGGCAAGCACTCATGATCAGGCTGTGCACCCCACAGTTGCTGCTTGCATGCAGTACATAAAGCTCCCACTGAATGTTCCTGAGCTGTGCTGTGGTCAGGAACCCATTTGAGCCAATTTCTTTGATTCAGTTCTTGAACTTTTTCAAATTTAGATCCTTGATGTAGGCGTGGGCAGAATACAAATTTATATCAGTTTCAGGTCCATGATGTCATGATCTGATAGTTACACACCTTCTAACGTGTTCTCCGCAAAGTATCCAGCTATTATCTACCACCCTTCCTTAACACCAGGTCTAACCCAATGTTTAGAGGCTTCTCTAGGGAAAAATATATGAAACACCCCATGTTCATTTGGACACTGACACACACAAAGGACGCTTTATGCTCACATGCTGATTTGCACTCACACTTCGGCAAAGACACCAAACTTCCATATCATTAAATATCTGAAACAATCCCAGAGTCCCAAGAACTTTTCACAAAGGCACACACATGCTGACCTTCATCTGCTTTCACCTGCCTGGATATCCACACAGCCGCATCGCTCTCTCTCACACACACACACACAAACAAACACACATACTGATACTTAACACAGCTGCATGCTACTTATATGAACTCTATAACCATGATATTCCAGGACGTGGTATTGCTCCACAACCCCCAAAGCAGAAAGGACCAATGAACTGGCCTTGGCTGTTCCCATTTGCCTCAGATACAGAAAGACACCCAAAGTCATGCCAGCATCCCAGCCATGCCCTTGAGGACACCTAGTTTTTCACTTCAAGGGTTCTGAAGGCCTGGGCCTTCTGAACTCTCCTCAACTCTCTGGCATGACTTGCTAAAAGATGAAAGGGAGTGTGCCTGGCGGCTTGGCTGGGGTAAGGATGTGTGGTCTTGCTTTCTGAGTCACTAGACAGGCTAAATGAGACACTACCAAACTCCAGGTCCCCAGAATCCAGTTCCTGGCTGCCATACCCTGACTGAACAGTGAGCCTGAAGGTAGGACTGCTTCCAGAAGCTGAGCACTTTCTTAGGTTCCACAATCCTTCTCTGGGGGACAAGATTGTCTAGGGTCAGGATAGGGGATGAGGAAAATTGCCCATAAGTGTGCTGTGAAACAGTTGAGGTGAGGAACGTAGGCATGGTTGTACAGGGAATGAAGAATGGAGAATGTTTGAGTGTAGGTATATCAAATTGTGTGCAAGAGTTAAAGAAATCTAAAGGCAAAGAGACATGGCCTGCTAGAAAATTCTCATGAGTTGAAATGGGACATGGCATGAAGGTGGAAGCTGAGCTAGAAGGACAATGGAATGAAAAGTTAGAGAAAAGAACAGGGCTTGAGGGTAATGGCTAGACACAGCAAAAGCCTGGGGGAGGGGAGAGCCCAATACCTGGCTGACAGCAAGTGAATGCACACAGCTGTGATTTATTGAGAGCTGATCCTCCCTCCTAGGAACATTAATTGGGCAACTCATCTGAGCCAGTCGATGGGCCCACAGAGGCTCAATTGAGGTTAACTCTCCCGCCCAGCCACAACTCCCCTTTGAGCTTTCTCCTGCCCTGAGCCTGGCCGCTTTAAGATAGCATTGGAGCCGAGTGAAGACAGGGCCAGGGAGAAAGAAAAACCTCCAGGCATGAAGGTGACCAGCTGAAAGTGTGGCTCCTGGTTCCCTGTTTGTCAGACCAAATACGTGGAGCAAAAGCATGAATATAGTTGAACCAGAAAGTCAGAGCAGTGAGAGAATGGGAACCTAAATGACAGGATACCCCACTGTTGTCCCAGTGTCTTGCCAGGTGCTGATTCTCCAAGAATAGGCAAAGCAGTGACTTGAAGACCCTTCAGCACCAGGACCTTTACAGGCCTGTCCCTGGGCATGAAAGAGATCACCCTAGCATGTCTTATCCTTATCCTTAGCCTTTCCTGAGAAATGGTTTCTTCATCCCTGCTGGCATTGTGGGCAGTAAGCCAGTGATAACTGCTGAGGCAGAGCCCTTAGCAGAGGTCTGAATTCAATAGCCAAGATTGCTTTTGTGTATCCTGATTACATATGAGTGTGCTCAGTATTCCTGTCTACAGCTGAGGGTGCATCAGTTCCACAAGGTGCAGTGGCTCCCAACTACTGAATCTTCCAGGCCATGTGGAGGAAAATGTTGTGCACTCTCCACTGTCCCCAGGGTTCCTGGAGACCTCATGAGAACCAAAACTCAGAACTTCGGCCTGGCCTCCAGTGCCAGAAGGCTGGCCATTAGCAGCCGGCCTTCAAGGAAGTCTCCCTCACCTTCCTGGCACAGAACCCTTTCTCCACTCAAGCCTGTCTGAATCTGCAGTCAGTCCAAATGCCACAAGCTGAATCCTTCGGCCCGGTGGCTTGTGCAGCTGCCAGTGCTTAGTCTGAAAATGGGTGGTCGCCAAACAGCCCTGGGACTTTTGGTGCTGTGTTTTCCTGGGACACCAGCCTCTGCCACTCACCAACTGAACACCTCACATTAACATGTCATAATCCTGGCCCTACTGATTGGACCTACAGCCCTCTAAGTGAAGGGAAAGATGTCACTGAAAGAAGCAAGGCCTTTTTGGTTTCACTTCAGAAAGGGTCAATAAGGCTGGCCTTGACTTTCCCTGATTGACCCAGACACAAAGAGACACCGAAAGCCACACTAGCGTCCCAGCCAGGTCCTTGAGGACACCTAGTTTTTCACATCAGGGACGCTGCAGGCCTGGGCCTTCTGTCTTCTCCTCAACCCTCTGACATGCCCTTGCTAAAGGAAGAAAGGGAGTGTGCCTGTCAGGATAACTGGGGCAAGTACATGTGATCTTGCTTTTTGAGCCACTAGCCAAATGAATGAGACAACACCAAACTCCATGTCCCTAAAATCCTGTCTCTTGTTGCCTCACCCTGGCTGGGCAGTGGGCCTGAAGACAGACCTGCACCCAGAAGCTAGGTGCTTTCTTGCATCCCACAGCCCTTTTGTGTGGGACAAGAGTGACAAGGGTGAGAAGGAGGGTTGTGGAAAACTGAACAGAAATGGGCTGGGAAACAGGTGGGGTGAGCAACTTAGGAGTGGCTGTCAGGGGAATGAAGATGAGAGAATGGGTGAATGCAGGAATGTCAAATTGCCTGCGAAAGTTAAAGAATCCTGAAGGAAAAGGGACATAGCTACTGGAAATTTTTCTTGAGTTGGAATGGGACAGGAAATGAAGGTAGAAGCTGATATAAAATGCCAATGGAATGAGGGAGTCAGAAAAATGAACAGGGCTTGAGGCAATTGCTAGACACAGTAAAGGCTAGAGGACGGGAGACCCCATGGCCTGGCAGGCATCAAGTACATGCACAACAGTTGTGACTTACTGAGAGCTAATCCTCCCTCCTAGAAAGATTAATTGGGCAACTCATCTGAGCCAGTCCACGCGCCCAGAGAGGTTCAATTGAGGTTGACTGACCCCTGCCTGGCCACAGCTCTACTCTGGACTTTTGCCTGCCCTGAGCCTGGCTACTTTGAGATTTCAGAAGAGCTCAGCAAAGACAGGGCCAGGGAGAAAGAACAACATTCAGACAGGAAGGTGCCCACAGGCTTCGAGCGAAAGCATGAATATTGTTGAACCAGATAATCAGGGCAGGGAGGGGAGGGCAACCCAAGTGGCTGGCTACCCCTCCATTTCCTTGACGTCTTGCCAGCAGTTAATTTTCAAGAAAAAGGCAGTGTAGTGACTCCCCAGACCCTCCAGTGCAGGAACCTTTGCAGGCCTGTCCCCCGGCTTGAAAGAGAGCACCTGGGCAGCTCTTGACGTGAGCCTTCCCTGAGAATTGGTTTCTTCATCTCTGTTGGCATTAAAGCCAGTAAGCCAGTGATAACCTCTGCGATAGAGCCATGAGAAAAGGGCTGAATTCAATAGCCAAGTTTGTATTTGTGTGTCCTGAACTTCATCTGAGTGCTCAATATTCCTGCCTACAGCTAACAGCGCTTAGTCCAAAAAAAGGGTGGTTACTGAACAGCGCTGGCAATTTTGGTGCTGTGTTTTCTTGGGACTCCAAACTCTGCCACTCACTGGCTGAACATCTCACATTAATATGCCATGACTTGGACCTTTCAGGTGGACCCGCAGTCCACTAAGTGAAGGGAAAGATGTCACTGAAAGAAACATGGACTCTCTGGTTTCAGTCCCATATGGACCTGAGACCACGATGTAAAGGAGTAAACAAGCAAAATCAAATTCTTTGGCTCAGACAACTGACTGGGAATGACCAGAGCCTCAGGGTAGTGGGAGGACAACGACATTTGTAAAGAGGTTCAGCACCAGGGTGACGGTGCGGAGCAAGCAAAAGACTCAATGTATGTTGGCTAATGAGCTAGCACACCTGACATTTTCCTGAAGTCCTGAAACCATATAATTCGGCTAGGTTTCATATGCTACAAATGACAGACTGCAGCTGAGTTTGGGGCACCAACTCTGCGTCAGACTTTCTGATGACAACAGAAGCATGGACAAACTAGTTTGCTGTGTGAACTTGAGGGGATGGTTTTCCGTTGAGTCACAGAGATGATAGTTAAGGACATTGGTGTAAGATCAGAGGAAGTTGAAAATGACTGGCAGACTAGGTGCATGACGATTTCATGGGAGCATGTGAAACATGTAAATCCCCTGGAATAGGAGATGAACTTGAAAGGGACGGATTCCACTCTCAGTGAGAAGATGTCTTCTCAAAGTCCAGAAACGCTACAGCCTCATACTTTCTGGGTCGCGTACCCACAATGAAGACACAAAAAGTAAGCGTGATGCCTATTCGATGCTCCATTTCTCAATAGTTGACCAGAAAAGCAGTGTTATGGAGAAATGAACATTCTCATCATGGACAAAGAGTACTGGGGAGGCACCCATCTCCTGGGAGTCGGGTAAAAAGATGGCTCCCGTAACACTGGCAGTTGCCAACAGTTGGATATTTCTGCCCTGTCAGGGTATTTTTCTTTCTCTGTAACTCTGAAACAATCCTGAATTTGTAAGGAACAACCCAGGACGCTCTGATTCTGCGAGGCAAAGCCTTGTCAGTGGTTCAAGGGCAAATGCTAGTCAAGGATTCGATGAGAATGTTGGTGGGGGAGGGCAAAAGGGGCCTGGGAGATAGATTGTATGACAGTGGCCAATACAGTCTTATTGCCCACAGAATCAGGAATGCTTGAATTTCAAGGCCGGCCACTAGAAGTGCTGTGCAACTAGGACAACTGTGTCCCACAAGCACCTGAAATTTACCAAAGCATTAGATGGAAAGGCGAGATGAAGTTCAAGATCACCTCTGAGCAAATGCAAGGTTCTGAATGCACTCTTTAGAAAAGTACGTGAGATGAGCCACAGCCAGGCCCCCTTCTAAGCCATCGGGCCCTAAACCAGGCTTTGGCCACAGGCTTACTGGATCTCCTGGGCCTGGAAGGCCACACTGGGCTCCCTCCCATTGGACCCAGGAGGCTCTAGTTCTCTTGTGGATTCTGCTCTCAACCTGGGCAGGCCACAAGCAGGAGCCGGCCGTGCGCCCTCTGGTGGCCATTGACATGCAGCGCATGATATCACATACATGGGATATAAGCCTAAAAGCATAAAAGAACAGTACAAAGGAACAGAGACACATGAACATGGACTATAGACTTGTGATTATCAGAGGGTAGGGGGTATGGAGATGGTAAAGTACTGATGCTAATTCGGGTCAAATGTGTGGTGCAAGGTAGAAATCTAACTATAGCAGGTGAAAACAGTGTAAATGTATATATTTATTTATTTATGTATATTTATATTTATATACCTTACTGTTAAGGGATACAGATGAAACTTTGGATTTCATTAATCAATATCACCATCACAAATTAATTAATTAATTAAAGATAAATAAATAAATCAGGTGGAAAAAATTAATGTTGACCTAATTCATGTTTTTTGTTTATGAAACAAAATACTCAGTTTGTGCTTTTGGATTCATATGATATGTAAATTCAGCTAAAATGCAGGTCTCAAAAATACAAAAATTAAAAAAATCAAGAAATATTTAAGAATACACTAAATTTTTAATTGTGTCTTGTGTAGATAAAATGAAGAAATCTTTATCTACTGTAATTTCTGTTTCTTCCACAGAAATATTATCTCTACTTGCCATTAAATGTAGTTACTGTGTGGTCAAACTGACTGTCATTATATGTATTTTCTATAGTCATTCATTTTTTTAAAATTTAGTAATGTTTGATGTTTTCATCCTCCTCTACCCCTCTTGAAATTTCTCTTCCTTTTGGCAAACAGGCCATAATTATACACAGTTAAATGATTTTTTCCATGGTCTCTTTAGTGGCTATTTCTTTCTCTCATTTGCTAAATGGAGAGCTTCTCTATACTCAGACTTTTACTCTTTTCTCCTGCCAGTCTTCAGAGACATAAGACTAAAGGTCCTGGAGGCTCATTAATTCTTCTCTTCTGACAGATAAACATGTAGGTAGTTCACTGGATCAGAGCTGAGTCAATGGAGCTGAACTGCATCTCAGTGTTACAAGCTGCCTAGCTTCATCAGCTCCCCTGCTTTAGGATATGTCACCTTGACAAGAAACTTCCCAGTGTTACATGGTCAATGCATTTTTCTTTACCTCACTTCCAAATTCCCTTTCAGTACAAAGAGCAGTACAATTGTAAGTCTGTTGCTTTTAGCTCTTCTTATGGTGTGTTTGAGTATGTACCAATTAATTTCATCTCTCTATGGGTTACAGAAACTAGAGAGATGCTTTTTCTTCTTTGATGCCTTTCTGCCTCAATTCTTTCTCATTCCTCTTCTACCTACCCTAACAAGAATCAACTGAATCAAACAAAACCAGTTTTTGCTTCAAATAAAGTTTCCACTTCTTTCTTCAATCAAGAAGCTATGTAGTTCACCGCAGCATTTATTTTCTTTACACTCAAACCATGCATGTCTATGTTTCTCGGAAAGCAATTAATTAGCCACATGCTGTTTTGGTGTTACTACTATTTGTATGCTTCAGCATCATAGCTTCTCCACCAGAATCTAAACTCCTTGAAGACAATGTTGTCATCTTACTTATCCCCTTGCATAACTAAGATAAATGCTTATGCTTATCAAGTACTCCATTTAATCACTTAATGTATACTTTTGGCATGATCTTTGAAGCATGAAAATAATAATTCAAGAGCTCTGTTACAGAAAACAGATTCACATTACATGTATTTCAAAAAGAAAGAAAGAACAGTTGTTGCAAGTAAAATAATAACTCAAAAAGTATTAGTGTGCAAGAAAGGTTATGCATTTGTATGCACACACACAAACAAACACATATAATAATTGCTTGGTTTACTTTGTCCTTGTAAATCTCTCACTATGTTCATTAATACAATTTAGGATATTTTATTAAAAATAAGATATAGGTCTTTCCTGCATAATTAAATAAATAAAGCACACGTTTTCATATCTCTTATAGAAATTATCTTGATTTTACATAATTGTAAGTTAGAGCACTAGCATTAGTTAAAGAGTAATAATAATTATAAGAGGACCTATAAAGCTTTACCAATCCATGTAATATAACCAAGAATAATAAGTAATATCTGATCTCAGAAGCAAAAACAACACAATTCCACTATCTTACATTGTACATATATTTATCATTTCTATCTTAGAGGCAGTAGTTTTATTATTTGGCCATATGTCTAGCATTTTATTAGTATTTTATATGTTTAATTGTAAATGTCTTTGTAAGTGTAATGCAAGACATAATCACTGAGAAGTATAAAATTACGATTCTATTAGTGCAAGTCAAAATTTCATAAATTTTAGCCAAATTCATACAAACAGGCATAATAGTAAGTACAGTATGATTTTTGTATATAAATAATAAATGTAAAAAATGATAGTTCAATAGTGCAATAAATAACATGACCCCATTTCATTGAGGGAAAACCACAGAGCATGCATAGCAGGATGGAAAAATTACTTTTCTTTCTACCTTCTAAGGTCTTCTGAAAGAACTAAAACTCAAATTAACATGAGAAATAAACCGGGCAATAACGACAAAATTTATTATGCATGTAAATGCAAGTATTTCATAAGAATGTATCTTCTCTGAGATCACTCACATGTTACCTGTGCTGCTGAGATGGAGACTGAGCAATATGAAATTGGATAATATTATATCCTTGCCTTTGAGAATTTACAGGCCAGAAGTATTTGTTTCCCAGGATACAGGAATAATGGATGATTAAGGAGAGTTTCAAAAATGAGATGACTTTTGAACTGAGCCTTGTAAAAGAGGAGTTTATCCCAAAACAATGAAGGATGAACACTTTAGTGGTAATAGTGCAAGCTGAAACAGCAAGTTATTCCTTGAGAAATCATCAATGTGGAAACTGAGAAACACAGTGACTTAGGAAATGCCAAGATAAACATGATCAAGAAGCCATGTGAAGGTCAGTAAATGAAACTTCTGAATGTTTGTTCTATTTATATTCCTTCTATGTGATTCTTTCTGCAATATTACTTTCTGACTTTTCTTTACTTTAGTTTTCTCCACAGCATTTATTACTAGCTAAATGCTATATATTTATCAGTTTAATAATTTTTATTGTCTATCTCCACTTATCGGATGGTTAAAGTTCATGAGGGCAAGGATCTATTTTTTAGATTGCTCTATCCCTCATGACAGGGAGAATACTTATTATAGATGCTCAGTAAACATTTGTTAAGTGAATTAACAAAACTTTGTTGAATAAATTGATAAATAAATATTTTTTTTTAATAAAATAGTCATTGTGAGGGAAAGAGGGTAATAAGTAGAGCCACTCTGGCATCTTCAAGAAGTAGAACTAATAGAATCACAGAAAGAAAGTATCAGAACAGCCTTTGGGCCAGAATCACCATCTTCCAGTAATTTTCCAAAATTACCAACACAAAGGGAAAGAGGAAAGTCACCTGCCACATGTTCTCTAAGCCTTTTAGAAAATATGGAGTTGTTCCTTTGGCTACATACATATGAATCTACAAGAAAGGTGATATTGTAGACATCAAGGGACTGGACACTGTTCAAAAAAGAATGTACCACAAATGTTACCATGGCAAAACTGGAAGAGTTTACAATGTCACACAGCATACAGTTGGCATAATTGTAAACAAACAATTTAAGGGCAAGATTCTTGCCATGAAAATTAATGTATGTGTTGAGTATATTAAATACTCTTAATAGCTATGATGTCTTCCTGAAAAGTGATCAAAAAAGAAGGAAGCCAAATAAGAGGTACCTGGGATCAACTGAAGGGCTAGCCTGCTCCATCTAGACAAGCATACTTTGTGATAATGAATAGAAAGGAACCTGAGCTGCCGGAGCCCATGATCTATGAATTCATGGTGTCATAGGTTTGAAAATAAAATAAAATAAAATAAAATAAAATAAAATAAAATAAAATAAAATAAAATAAAATAAAATAAAATAAAATAAAATAAAAACATAACATAACATGAAAGAATAAAATAAAATAAAACAAAATAAATTGAGTAGATGTCCTGTCTCCCAAAGAAATATTTTTCAAAAAACCAACCATAGTAATTCATTGAATGATGTCTTTATTATTACAATTTAGTGTGTTTTCTGGCTGAAAGATGTGAGGTGGTTTACTGCACAACAAAGTATAGTTCGTTGGTTAGGAAATGGCATTTATTGAATTACAGTTAAGCTCAGCGAAAGTTGATAACTACTTGTTGTGTCATAAAAAGCTGTATTTTAAGCATATAGAACTTGCCTCTGAAGCCTGATACTTAAAAACAGATTGTTTAAAGTCCCCTCTTCTTTGTGAGTTACATTGCTTTCACTTTTCATGGAACATGATTCAGAAAGTAGTCATGTTTGTGATTATTTGGAACTAGACTACCTTTTTTATTTCAGCCAGGGGTAGATATTTATGTATTTCACTTTAACCTGAAAGGGTTAAAATGTGAAAACACAATAATCTCTAAAAAGAACCTCGATAATCTCCCCCAATTGGTCTTTCTATCCTCTCCTCTTGTTTCTAATTAATAGAAACTGGCACAGTAGATGAGATGTCACCTCAGTGATTGTGTAACATATGATTATAGCTTATAACATTATTCTTTCTAAAAGACTCTATTTCTTTTGCTGGATTTAATGAAGTGAATACATGGAATCGTCCACATGATGGGATATTGAAGGTGACGTTTGACCAATAGTTAGAGAAGAACTGAGGCCCTTAGTCCAATATCCCACAAGTATCTGAATCCTACCAAAATCTGAATGAGCTTGGAAATGCTCCTGTAGATTTTGGTAGGATTCAGATACACTTCTCCAATCAAGCCTCAGATGAGACCCTACCAGTGGCCAATTCTTCATTTCAACCTGTATGAGACTCGACAGAGAAAACAGGTGACTAATTTCTAACCTACAGAAATTTCAAGATGATATGCGTATTTTTAACTTACTAAGTTTGTATTAGTATTGTTATGCTGCAATAGATAACTAATACACATGGCTTCAACAATAAGAGAAATGAATTGCTATCTTGTGACAGATCAAATTGCAAACAACTTAACTTTGATACAAGAAAATATATGGTAGTCATGAAATAAATGTCTTTTTTTGTAGAAGTAGGCATTGCTTCAATTGTTTACTTGTCTGTCTTGTTACTACTACATGAGGTAAGAGCTAGATTTGGTGCTTTCCGTATTTAGTTTATTGATCCTTATAAAGTATAGAAATATAAAGTCTTCAGCTAACAAACTTTCAGCTTTAACATAAAAAAGCCATCTTTTATTTCAAACTTATTGTATTCTTATACAATAAAAATAGAAATGATTAATACTGGACAAACTAACTGGCCTAATTTAAGAAAGAATTTATATCCAATCATTACTACTAAAAGCATTTCAAATTTTATTTGCTAATAAATGTTTAAAATAGATTTACTTCTAAAAAAAGTAGCTCCTCAGTAACCTTCGTCTTAATTGTTCCAACACACTTCTTTCTATCAGAATCAAAACATACCGTAAAACTGCAATTTTCTCCAGGCTACAATTGAATGAACCTCTATAATAATGAGCATTACATTATAAAATTGTAATCCTGTTCTATTTGTTGCCAGGCAAGACTCATTTTGTTTTGTTTTATGCCCTGGAAAGTACTAGTGACATGATTGGGGCAAATTACATATTCCCTTTGGAGTCACATATAATTTAAATACAAAATGAAGCAAAAAGAAGTCAAAATCCATAAAATTCGATGTCAGACAGGCTAGAAAGATAATAAAACTGAATAGAATGAACTAAACATAAATTCATAGGGAAAGCGGTGGAAGTAAAGAATTGGACACTGCATGTTCTCTTTAACTCCTATGTAATAATGCATATCCAGCTTGATTTTAAAGGGCAAACTAAATTCAAAATTTTAGTGAATTCCATAAACTTTCACATTTGGAAAGCAATAGAAGAAGACTTAAAATTTCATCTGACTTGGTTTAATCTATGGCCTTGATCTATGTGCTGATTAAATATTTATGTTTTAGAGTGAACTATCTGAAAGGAATTTTCCAGTTCTACCATTTTGACTGTGATGTAATGCAATTTACCATTTCCTCTTTTCTTTCTTTTGAGTACAATTTAAATCTATTGATTAATTTTAGAAGCATAGAATTATGGCCAAATAAAGGATTTCTTAAAAGGCTTTTAAAAAACCTTTCTATTTCTGTTAATTAATATTATATTCATTATTTTATAATAAACAGTGCATCATTAATCTTCTAATTGACTTTTTAATACCTATTTTAAAACAAGTAGCTGCTGAGTGTCTGAAATTCAAGAATTCGACATTAAAAGCTAGATTTCCTGATGATAGAATTTTTACAATAAAAGTGGCACTTGAAAAAGATACTGAAACTATACAGCTGTAGTGACAAAGCTTAAGAGTCAAGAGATCAACTGGATTCCCACTGTCTAGAGAAAGACCACTAACATTGTGCTTGAGGAAATGGTTACATCTTTAGCAGATAGGGACCTAGAACATTGGAGAGACAGGTGGTTTTATATTTTAAAAACGTCCTCCATAAAGGCTTTCACCAGAAGCTTTTTCAAAATTTTATCTGAGTTGGCTTAGATGCCTATGTTCCTGACATATTCCTGATGGAAGTGCTAGCTCCTACTTTCCCCCAAGAGCAATACTTTGGGCGTATTGGCCATCTTACACAAATCCCCCAAATTTTGACTGAAATTTAAAATTACCTAAATCAATACTTAAACAGAGACTAGATAATAATTCAATTAAAATCCTCAGTTTTAATAGATGTCAAATTTAAATTTTATTACTTTATTATCTGACTGTTTGCACTGTCCTCACCACCCCTAAATTTCACATGTAAAACAGCTGTATATTTTTAAAGATTAATGGACTTTATCGCTTAGAGTAGTTTTAGGTTTCAAGAAAAATTGTGCAAAGTATAGAATTCCATGTGCTTCACCCACCTCCAGTTTTCATGTCATGCATTAACATGGTCCATTATCATTCATGTCTTATTATTCATGTATTGCATTAATATGGTCCATTTTGTACAATTGATGAACCATTATTGATACATTAGTAACTAAAGTCCACAGGTTACACGAGTTGTATGTGCTACAGAGTTTAGACACATGTATAATGTCATGTGTCCACCATTACTGAATCATACAGAGAGGGCAGTTTCGGTGACCAAATAAAATCTCCTGTTTTAATCTATTCATCCTTTCCATCCCCTGAATCTGCCACCACTGATCATTTTCCTCTCTGTATACTTTTGCCTTTTCTAGAATGTAAATAGTTTAAATCATATAGTAAGGAGGTAGTATTTGTGGGCAGGCTTCTTTTCTTAACAATATATACTTTAGTTTCCCATATAGCATCTATGGCTTGATATTTGTTATTGCTTATTCACATAACAATGTGAGGACTTAATACAAATAGCTGCATTTTAGGATGAAGAAAGTTGATCAAAATGACTCCAAATCCATTGTCTAGAAGTAAATTATTGCAGATAAAGTACAACCCTGACAAGGTCACTGCTACAGAATTTATATGCAAAATACTACCACATAATTTTATCACAGATATATAAACTAATTCATAGGTATCTGTTTAACATTTCAAATTGATTATTATTTTTTGAAAATATAGAGTACAATAAATCTCTCTCAGATACATATGTTTTATCATCTTTGTCCTTTGAATAATGGCTGACTAAAATAACAGATTTGCAATTTTCAAATGTAAGACCCAGGTTTGACATTTTACATATAGATGACACAATTATTCTACATTTTAAAATCTACTTTATTGTTGGGTTCATGTAGTAATAATAAAAATAAATGTTATATGTGAAACATAATTTTTTTAAATGCCATGTGGTTTACTATATAAAAGTGTTTGTAAATAGATGCTTTAAAGCTACACTGGGATTTGATCGGGCTCTATTACTTTCCTTCTACTGAGAGTAAAATCTAATTTAGTTTCACATGTTAACATTCAATATATTTGCAAATCATTACCAATTAAAAAACAGGTTTTTTAAAAATTTACTATGAGGTAACTTAATGAAAATAGAAAAAAAAAAACACCAACAAGAACTTCTATTATTTGTGACCTTGGAGTAATTTCATCAGGGTGATTTAATTTTACATATGTTATAACTGAGAAAAACTTTTTCCAATAGACAGAACAGAAAAGAGATACTAGCTCTTCCAGAATTCTCAAGTTGCATTGTAGGTAAGAAAATTAAGAAAGGATCAAATGCTTGGACACTGCTTTTTACATCCTTGCAAACTATGCTTACTGTTGTTAAGAGTTTTGCTTCTATTCAGATCCATGAAGTTTTCTTACCTTGAAGATATGAAAATGGAAGCCCCGGAGTCATAAACAATTTCTCAAGTTTAGAAAACTATATGGAAGCTACATCTCATTAACGATGTCTATGTGTTTGTTTGTTTCATTTATTGTTCTCAAAAGAATTTATCTACTCTCTCTAGGCTATTAGCTGTCAAACTTTAAAACCATAAGAATTAGCTGAAGAACTTATTAAAACATTCAGATTTTTTGGATCATACTTAAAGATTCTGATTTAGTAAGTTCATAAGACCATACCCAACATATCATTTGTAAAATGTCACTCTTTCAATACTTAAAGAGTCAAAATTACTGACCTATGTAGCAATATTTTGTACTTCCCTACAAATGCAGAAAAGATGATTTTCACATACAATCATCGGACAATAAATCTAAATTAAAATAAACATCAATCTTAGCAAACAAGTGTTGTTCTCTGTGTGTGGATTTATTTTATATTGCAGTAATAGTTTGCAGACAGCTTTTTCAGTCTTTAATAGCAAGACCAATAATTCTTCTTGAAATATTGTCCATACTCATTAAAAATCTTTCAGTCCAAACGTGTGTGGGTTATATAAGAATGATGATAATGTTTCTCAGTATATAGGGTAATTTAAAATTTCTTGAATAATGAGAGATTAACTAGAACTGCTCAAACACCTTGTTATAAAATTGTTTTCATTCTTCATAGTCTACAACCTTCAATGTCTAGATTTGAATTTATGCTTTTTTTCTCAGTTTTTGCATATAAGGAGGTAGACTCTAACTCATTTACAGTTCTTTATAAAATTAATTCTATTTTTATTCTTCAAAAGAAAGTGACTCAAAAACTTATTTTTAAATATAAAATAAATAATTTTTTTATTTGTTACAAGAACCATTCACATTAATTGGCAAAGAGTAAATTTTTTACTTTAATGGGGAACTGATAAGATTACTTTATTCACTCAGGAGTTATGGAGGTTTTTAAAATGTTAAGATACTTATATATACAGTATTCTTATTTTGGATTTGATATATTAAGTTTGTGTAATACTAGAAATTGAAAATGATACAATGTTTTCTAAAAGTTAGCAAACTATCTACCTGTTCAAGAGATTGGTAAAATTATGTTTGGTGCATTGGCTTCTTTTTTATATATAAAAATAAAAATATAAATTTGTTTTTATAGAAAGTGCATTTTAAAACATATGAATCCTTAAAAATAAACATAAATGTGGCATTAAACCATTTAAAGTGTAATAGTTTGATAACCAATGTTGATATTTTCCATTTTAAATAAATTCTAAAGGTATTACTATATTGCTAGCATATTTGTTTAGAGAAGTTATAAACAATTGCTTTTAATAAAATTTTTTGGAAAACTTCGTGAGACACTGCATTTCCCATTCAAAATCAGTATTCACATTTAGACTCAATGATCTATTCCAGATGTATCGACCATTCCATGATATTTACCTCTAAAACAAATGGCAAGTGAATCCCACCACTGTGTGTAAGTCTTAATCCTTCATCCTGAGTTGGAGGGCACATGTCAGTCTTCCAAATGCAAACTCGACTTGCAAGAGTCTCTTTATTCTAAACAATATTATGTGTTTAATAATATTATGTGTAATATTATGTGTTTGAGTTACTATTACAAATTGGATGTTTCTGTTTGGATTAAATGAAAGATATATAAAATGTATTTTCTGATTATGACAGTACAACTATTTTCCAAAAGACCAACATGGGTAATTGACTGAAAACCTCTCATCAGATATGGACATATGGTAGCAATGAGATTGTGCCTCACAGATCTCCAACTATAGGAAGCACATTGACCAAGGTCCCTGTGGCTGTCCTCTTAAGTCTACCATTGTGTTTACATAAAGGTTATGCTTCCTAAGTGCTGCTTACAGATAACGAATGAGAAAAAGCAGAAATGCTAGGCAGGTCCCTTCCTGGGAGACACATGATTATTTGTGCCATCTCACTATGAATTGAGGACTCCCTGACCATCATGCAGAAGCTCATTTAAATGACACAGTAGTCACTTAGAAGACACATCATGCTAGGATTGTTCACGCCTTTTTTTTTCACTTGAGATCAGAAGGCATGTGGATTGAAGGTTGACCCTGCTTCCTTATCATTTCTCTCACATGGGAATATCTCCTAACAAAATATTTGCTTGTTAAATCTCATGTTAATGTCTAATTGTTAGAGGAGAGACCTGACACAACACATCAGGAGGTTAACATTAAAAAGTAGTATTAATATTGAAAAATATATAAATTAAATTCAAATTTTTCATAAACATTGACAAGAAGAGGTCTGTAGAAAGAAAAAATAAAGACGTTGAAAAATATTAATATTGAACATTAATATATAGATATAGTTATTAATATATAGATAGATAGTAATGAAGATAAATAAATTGAATGGATTTAAGGCATATTAATTTCTGTGTGGACATAAAATGAATAAGAGGGTTACAGTATACCATTATTTAAATAGCATTACAATGTACAAGAGTGCCATATGTTTTAGTATATTTTAGACTAGTATGAGAAATTTTAATTAACAAATTCCTCAGGTCAGCAGCTACATTGTTGCTGTTACTCTTTTCTTCCAGATCAATGACAGACACCATAAGTTACACAGAGTTGTCTTTCCCACTATGGCTAATCCTTATCAAGATACCTTTTAATAATACAAAGGAAATAATTATTTGTCATATTTGTCTTAATCAAAGAGTTTAGCTCAATTTCAATTGAAAGGTAGCAGAATATGCCACCCTAAATTCCAACTGTAGACGTTTAGGGCATGCCACTCTGAAATATGCTACTTTGATATATTGATTATTCTGAGCTGTAGGCACTTAAAAAACAGCAAATTCGAGGAGAGGTTTTCTCTGAACTCTCCTTATCTACCTAAAGACAGATCCTCCAAAAGGAACTCAATTGTTATCGATCCGCTCTCTCTAAGAGCTTCATCAACTAGCAAAGATTGATTCTTATCACTGGATAAGAGATTAGAAGTGGACATGACACGCAGACAAACTTTATCACAAACTATCAGATCTCTCATCTACTCTTCTAAGAACCCATGTATCTTTATTCTCCTGAGAGGCTTATACACCCTTCTTCTCTTTCTCTATTTAGGTAATATTTAATTTTGAATTCTAAAGCCACCTCTTTGTGTTCCCCAGTTTTTCTAGGTATTTTCTAGGTAACTTTGTTCTTCTCTTGTTAATCTGTTTTTTAAATTAATTAATTTGTTATATATATATTACAGAGTCTCAGCTAAGAACTCAGAATGGTGTAGGGACAATGTTTTTTTCTCCCCTACACAGTCATACCATTTAAAGAAGGAGCGAATGCTGAAATTGATGAAGACTCAGAGAAAAATGCAGAGAAAATAATGTAAGAGAATAAGTAAAGTCATAATAAACTCAGCATAGGAACTGACTTTTCAACTTTCATAGCTATCCAAACATGAGGGGGTGAGAATTCCACCCAACTGTAAGTTTTTAAAAGAGCCTAGTCAACATTGATCTAAGAATCTTAGAAAAATAACGGATTAATGCTGAATGCTGTTTCAAAAATGATAAACTAGGAAATGTTGCAATATAATGAGAAAAGTTTCTAAAATGATTGATATATTACATCATTAGTTGTTTTATACTAATAAAACGTTGACAAACTTTGTTAGTCTAAATGGTACTAGCTAACACAGTAGATAAACCCCTAAATTTCTTGCTCACATAACACTTTAGTGAGGGCATTCCTAGTTAGGCAGCTAATCTCCAAGCTGTGAATAAGAGAACTAAGTTCCTTTCATATTGTTATTTCTACAATTGTCAACATATGGCTCCCAAAGTTTTCTGGTTTGTTTGTTTGTTTGTTTGTTTGTTTGTTTGTTTTTGCCATTTCACACATCTAACAGGGGGAAAGGAGCAGGAAATGATGCAGACCATATTGTTCAACCTTTTTATGAGCCAGATTTCAGTCAAATGGCTCCATCTAGCAAGTGAGGCTAGGAAAAGTAGTCTAACTGTATGCTCAAAAGTAAGAAGAAACCAATGAGGAAGCTCAGAAACTCTCTGCTATGGACTTCTCTAAAAATCTTTAAAAGCATGATAATTGATAAATGGTGAAGAAATAATTGATGAAGAAGATAATCATCAGCCTTAGATTTTTTGGGGAATAATATTTCGGTCCTTGTTTTAGGTACAATTTAAGCTTACATACACATTTAGATTCAGGTATTTGCATTTATTCAAAAAGTAGTATCTTCTGCAAATACTTAATATGAATTTTTTATTATCTAAATTTCTGGGTGCCGTCTCGAAAGCAAAACAATCCTGTTCATTATTCTAGTACTACTGAATCCATTATGGCAATTCTATTGACTCTTACTGTAGGATTTTCTTGATGAACCGCAGGATGTAATGAGATTACCAAATTGTCTTTATGTGTTAGACTATGAAATTAACTGAAACAGTCAGGGCACAACTTGCAATTGTTACAAATACTTCCTCATGTGCTCAAATGACTGCTATTTATTTTAGACCTACATAATTGGCTACTTGTTTCTTTTCTAAGATAACAACTTTATTAATATTATTGACTTGCAGTTAGCAGTTCTATGCAGAAAAAGTAAGAAATA
>PVKZ01002077.1:215390-269156 GCA_004027375.1 Macroglossus sobrinus
CCTCTCTTGAGGCTTCCAAGAAATGGCTAGACATGGGACGAAAAGATTTGGAGAACAAAGATGAAAATTTTATTGAGCTGAAACTGTAAGGAAATTTTGGACATACCTCAAATAGTAAATACATTTTTTTGTGTGTATCTCCTAGAAAGTTGTTAGAAACATAAGTGAGTATTTATTCCTCTTGGTTCTTGAGAAACCAAAATGAAGACATTCAAAGAAATTCTCAAAAAGTAAAAAACTATATCTTCCATAGCGAAGAATTGGAGTCCACAGGTTACCATTTCAACAAAAAAAGGAAGGGATTTGGTAATAATATTCATAATGAATAAAGTCACCTTTAAAAGAGATTGACCATAATTCTTACTGTTTTAAATATAGTTTACATCTCAATGTCTTACATATGTGTTATGTAGAATTTTCTGCTATATTTAGATTATGTAACTTAATTTGCTGCTTAAACATTATAAAGATAAACTGTAAAACGAGTAAACTAATTGGTTGAGTGTAGAAATGTTTCCCAATGCATCTCCTACCTCCTCGTACACTATCTTAGCTCCTATTCTGACTTAAAATGCTCAAGTAGTTTTTAGAAACTGTCAGAGGAATGAAATCTAAATTCCAGAATATGATAAAATGGTCTATCATATGAAATCTTTATTTCTCTTGAGTCTCAGTTGGTACTGTCGTGTAACTTCCATTTAACTCTAGGAAGAATAAATTGCTAAAATTTTCTGAATTCAATACATTCTCCCAATATTCTTTATTTGTACTTCTGTATATGCTGAGCCTTTAGCATAGTGGATTCTTCCACATGTTTTCAGAGTGGCTAAACTCTACTTTCTATTAAAGTACAGTTAAAAACTATGCTGATTATGTTCAGACATAGTTAAGTGTTTCTCTAACATGCTTCCTCAGTACTGTGAGCATCTCTTATGGTGTTTCACAGCATATGATAATTTTCATAGAGTTCTTCATTTCCACCCATGGTTGAAAACCTCTGGAATACAATGACTGGCTGCCTTTTAATAATATGTCCAGAACAAGTAAATCATTGTGAAGAAAATATCTCCTGTGAATTCTAACATACCAATAAAAGTGCACTAATGTTTCAACTTGGAGACAAACATAAAACAATCTTGAAAGAAAATTCACCTTTGTTTTCAGGAGAGCATTCTAAACCTTTCTATCACTTATATCTAATTATGAAGCAATCCTAAAGTACAGTAATTTTAATTTCATTATTTTTCAGTAAATTCTTCACTTTCTAAACACACACACACACAGACACACACACACACACACACACACACACACACACACACACACACACACCGTGGATGAATTGTATTCCCCTAAAATTTGTACATTGAAGCATTAACCCTTCATGGAATAATATTTGGAGATGGGCCTTTAGCAGGGAATTAGGTTTAGATGTGCCAGGAGAGGGGGCCCTTATTTAGAGATGACTGCCTTTCCAAGAAGAGAGACCGAAAAGCATGCTTGTTTTCTCTCACTTTCCTGTAGATGAGGAAAAGTGAGAAGGCAGCATTCTGTAAACCTGGAAGAGAGTCCTCGCCAGAACATGACCATGCAAGTGCCCTGACCTGATCTCAGACTTCCAGTCTCCGGAACATCAGAAAATAAGTGTCTGATGTATAAGACACCCAATCTATCATATGCTGTTATGGCAGTCTGATCTGACTAAGTGTACACACTAACTCTATAAAGATATTACATAATATATGCGCATAAACACATATACACTCTTTAATCTCTACAAGATTTTAAAAAATCTCTTTATTTTAACTTTATTGTCAATTACAGCTGACATTCAATATTATATTATTTGCAGGTATACAGCATAGTACTTAGACATTTATATAACTTATGAAGTGATCCCCCGATAAGTCTAGTACTTGGCACTATACATAGATATTATAATATTATTAACTGTAGTGTCTATGCTATTCTTTACATCTCTGTGACTCTTTTGTAGCTACTAACTTGTCTTCTTAATCCCTTCATCTTTTTCACCTATACCACAATCACTCTTTCCCTCTGACATCCATGATTTTGTCGTCTGTATCTATGTTTGTTTTTATTTTGTTTATTATTCTTCTTTAGATCCCACGTGTAACTGAAATCATATCTTATTTGTCTTTCTCAGTCTGATTTACTTCACTTAGCATAATACCTTTGACGTCTATCCATGCTGTTGCAAAAGGTAAAATTTCTTTTATGTCCGATTAATATTCTACCATATATATACCATGTAATCTTTATCTAGTCATATTTTGATGGACATTTATATCACTGATTTATTTTAAAGTATCCCTTTAAAAAAAATAAAGAGCACCTGGTAAGAAACTAAATGTATACTTCTCAATATTGAGATCATTTGTCAGTTGCATTTTAAACCCAAAAACATAATGTTGTATTTTATAAGCTTGTTTTTATCATTTTTAACAAATACATTATTCAACCAAGCATTACTAAAAGTGACATTCCTTGCACAAAATTGTCATTTTAACTATATTAACTTTTGAAATTAATACAATGTTAATTTAGAAAAGCTTAAACTAGAATTGAAAGTCTACCTCATTGATAAACTCATATCACATCTATTTTCAGAGACCAAAACAAAACAGAGCCTTCAAATATTATAAAGCCTATATTCCTCTTGTGTGAAACATGGAATTTCTCAAAGATATTAGACAAGAATTTTCCCTGTGCTCCTGCTGGACATCACAGCTCACCGTCATCAAAAGCAACAACCACCAACTTAAAGACTAACAAAAGTTCATGTTAAAAAACTGATTAAGAAGAACAGAAAGCAACATTTTACACCACATATCATTAATCACTGTACTGCCTGGATCCAAGAGGGGGAGCACTGCATACCAGGTGGCAGACATTGTAATAGGAAATTGAGTTACAAAATCTATGATAAAAAATGTACCAGTAAAACAGGAATATCTTACAACATCTTTTCAAAGATAAATTCTTTTCTACAATTCCACTGGTTCCAACATTGAAAACATGTGCCTATATATGTGTTGGCATTTAGTTTAAGAGTGTTAAATTCAGTCATATCGATAGCAAAAAGTTAATCGCCTTTACATAAAAACAAATTATTTTTTCTGGTGAATTAATATTATGCAGAATTATAAGGCAGAAATACTGACTCTGGAGGATAAAATAGAAAGTCTAAACTTTAATACACTTTGATATACATGCTCTTAAAACAGTTGCAACATGTAAAACCCAGTTCACACTGTAGAGCAGAAATGGTTCAAATAATGCAAACTCAAGAAAAGCTTTAGTCTTAAGATGTGATAGCTATATATTATTTATTACTAAAAGAGCTTATATGGTTTGCCACTTTCCTGATAACCTATATTATGTCAAAATGAATTCTTATGTTTATTTTAAGAAAAGTTATTTTTTTTTAAAGTTACGCATTTTTCACTATATAATTTTAGAAGCTGCACATTACTAGTCTAAATGAATTCAACCTAGATCTTAGGACCATAACCAAGGGTCATCCAGAGATCCAGATTGACCTTTGGGTTACCTTTGCACAAAGAAAACTATTATTCCAAACAGTGATAAAATTATGTGGGCCTCTCCATTACCCTTTGTCCTCAACAAGAATGTTCATTTTTCTAAAAATCTTCACTTTTGTAAAATATTGATAAAATGAGCATCAAGTGAGAATCATAGCTTCCTTTTCAAGTCTCCATTCTGGACTACCACATGCAGAATGTATTAAGTTATAACACTTCTGGCCTTCGAGAAGCTGACTTCTTACTGAAAGTCAAACCCCTACTTTTGAGTTCACTTCGTTTTCAAATCAGATGGTTCACGTTTTGGACGTGTTCTCATGAAATAGTCCTGCATCTGGTGAATCAGTCATTTTCAACTTCCTCTCACCTTACACCAATGTCCTGAGCTACCATCTCAGTGACTCTGAAAACCATCCCATCAAGTCCATACAGTCATCCAGTTGTTCCACGGTTTTGGTGGCACCAGAGAGCTCCTCTTGGGGTTGAACCCTAGTTCCCACTGCGGTCTGTCATTTTGACCAAAGGAAACCTAGCCAAAAAATGATCTTCAGAACTCTAGGGAAATTTCTGGTGTGTTGACTCATTAACCAACATCCATTTAGTCTGTGGCGAGCTCAGGATCAGTGGCCTGGTGGTTGACTATCTCCCTTGCGCGGACCCCCTTTACAAATGGCATTGTCCTCCTGCTGCCCTGAGGCTCTGGTAGGCCCTGGTCTGTTGTCTGAGCCTCTGAATTTACTCTTGTTCATTTTGCTTCTTTCCATTCTGACCTCTGTTCCAGGTCCACATGGGAGTGTAAGCAGAAAGGCTTTGTTTCTTTCAGCAAAATAATTCCCTTCCCTTGACTGGCTGGGGTACAGGACAGAAGGGCCAGGGTCACAGCATGTTTATGTTATGTGTTCAGTCAGTAAGGGACAGAGGCTGTAGTTCCAGGAAAATGCAGCCCCCAAATTTAAGGGCTGTTCAGCAACTGCTCAACTTCGGACAAACACTTGTGGCTGCAGCAGCCACTGGGCAGAAGGAGTTAGCCTGTGGAATTCAAGCAAACAGATTGAAGGTGTAGTCATGACTTGAATGGAGAAAGAATTTGATGAAAGGCAGATGAGGCTGGTCTCCTGTAGGCTGTGGGCTAACAACTGGCCATCAGGCAGGTGGCGAGGCAGAAGGCCTGAGCCTTAGCTCTTACGTGGTCTCCGAGAACACTGAGAACAGTGGAGACTGCACACTCTGTTTCTCTCACCTGCTTGGGGCTGAGGCAAGGAAAGAGGTGATGTGACTCAGCAGTGGGGGGGGCCTCAGCACAGTTTTCTATTGATGGAGTTCAAATAAGCCCTGTGATGGGTATGTTAGCTACCACTCAGTGGTTTTCTGTGTATGTTCATGTGAGTGTGTGTGTGTGTGTGTGTGTGAGTGTGTGTGTGTCTGAGGAAGAGAGGGGCAGGCATGTAGATATCTAGGCAGGTAGAAATGCGTGAATGTCTGCATGTGAGTCCCTGTGTGAAAATTTCTTGAGCGTCCAGGTGTTTTCAGTTGTTTAATGATGTGGGTGTTTGGTGTCTTTGCTAAACTGTGAGTCCAAATCAGAATGTGAACATAAAGGGTCCTTTGCATGTATGAAAGTCTAGTTGAGTGTTTTGTACATCTTTCTCCAGAGAGACGTGTAAACATTGGGCTGTGCCTTGTCTAAAAGAAGGGTTTAAAAAGTGAAGGGAATTTTTTCAGCCCTGTTGTGAGAGTTTACTTGGCAGCATTAAAATTGTTATAGCTGCTATGAGAAAGGGTCTGAAGGTTTCTAAAGTTGAACATAGTTTTTTATCTTGCATTTGTCCTTCTGGGTATTTATCTCAAGAAAACCAAAACAATAATTTGAAAAGATCTATGCACTCCAATATTCATGGTGCCACAATTCACAATAGCCAAGATATGGAAGCAACCTAAATGCCCATAAACAGATGTTTGGAAAATAAGTTATGATTTATATATACAATTGAATATTACTCAGTCATTAAGAAAATGAACTCCTACCATTTGCAATGATATGGATGGACCTAGAGGTTATTATGCTGAGTGAAATAAGTCAGACAAAGATAAATACCATACGATTTCACTTTTATGCAGAATCTAAAGAATAAAAAGAACAAACTGATCAAATAAAGACAAATATAGAGTCCCTTTTGGTGATGGACAGAGGGGTGGGGGAGTGTTGGGGGTAGCAAGAATGGGGTGAAAGTTTAAAGAAGTACAAATGAGTAAGTTGATAGATGGTCACTGGGATGGGGAGCATGGCATAGGGAATTTAGTTAGCATTAATATTTTGGCTACGTGGAAAAACAGAAGAGAGAGAGCAATTAGATGGATCATTTTATAAACTATATAAATTCCTAGCCTATGTACTGTATATTTGAAACTAATAAAATAAAAAATAAAATAATAAAATAAAGCCATTTATTGAGCAAACGATTGAGCAGATACGATAAATAAAATTTACATAAAGCAAAAGAAGAAAAATTTTTATTTTTATTTCTAAATTTTATTTTTAAATTTTTTATTTTTTTTATTTCTAAATTTTATTTTTAAATTTTTAAATTTTATTTAAGAGGACTTCAAGATTTTTTCCTTCTCAGATATGTTTATTCTGAGAGGATAGCCTCATTTAATTGTATGGTTTGCTATGGCATAGTGTAATCAGGACCAGAAACTCCAATTTATCCTTTTTGAAAATATTCTTTTAAAACTGTTCTCTGGTGCTACTTGAAGGCTGTTACTTCTTTGAGCTCTGCTGCTAGGGTTTATTTCTCAGAATCTCACACCTGTGTATGCAGAGATTATGATTTTCTTAATTTGTTACAACTTTCTGAAAGGGAAATACCAAGCTATCGATTAACATTTGCAAAATAAATATGTACAAAATAATCAAACTAGAGTGTTAAGGTAATGCCATTTATTTGAACATATAAATATGTCTCATAAATATCAAGTCTTCTGATCCTTTTTGATATAAGAGAAATATTTCATTGAAAATAGGAAAGATGAAGAGATTATACTGATTATTTCTCAATAGGATAAGATTTTAGTAAAAATAGTATTTCAAAGATAGAATTCATAGTCATTACCTATTGGAGAAAATGTTCTCACATTAACTGTCAGATTTTATAAATATTACTTAAATATTCCCTTAAAATGAGAGGAAAAATTAGTATTCTATATTGATGCTAAATGTGAGTCCTAGAAAGATAAGTCAAGTCCACTATTTGGTTTCAGGGTGATGATAAAATATCAGAATGTTCGATAGAATGGTGCTTATACTAACATATGAACTGTGCATGCTGACTTAGAACATTTTGAGCCTGAGATTACTATTATCTTATAGGTAAAAAAGGAACTATTTTGATAAAAGAGCTAATAAGGACTGTGAACATTCACTGAGAGATTTCAAGGAGCCAGGCACAGTACTCAGTGCTTCATATGCACTTTTTAATTTATATTCCTAAGAAATTGTTAGACACCATTGTCATCAGAGACAGACCTGATGCCTAGAGAATTTAAGAAACTTGTCCAAGGTTATTCAACCCAGTAGTGGTTAAAAGATAAAAATGTAGGTTTGCCTTCATTATCATGCTTCAGAAAAGGGAAAGATATAGTCTTAAATAGTAAAACTTTGTTTTGATGACTTTTATATTTTATATTCATTAACCTTATTTTTCATGATCTTATGATCATGCATATTTAGCACACTTGATTAAACTTTAATTAATATTGTCTTAAATGAAAATTTCCTTAGTTCCCTTAGATTAGGAGACTTCAGGTCGTGTTATTCTACTAATGGCCTGCTCCCAAAGAAGAGTAAATCAGAATCTTCTGGGGGGTTCTGACGCGTATTCCTTGCAGGCTGAGGAGCAGAAATATGGCCCCACAGTATCACTGCCAAACATCTGCAACTGATACTGGTACCATTGATGATGTTTTGGGGAACAAATGTTCAAAACCACAGTTATATAATAAAAAAAAATATAAATACAGTAACACAAATCTTTGCTTCTGAATGTGAATATGGGATTCACACTCAAACCAAATTAGAATAACAGCTTTGAAAATCATGGTTTTCATGCTCTAACAATATTGATAATGTTCCTCCCCACCTTTGGAATTTTTCTTTTACTGTGCTAAAATATACTTCACATGAAAGTTACCACTTTAACCATTTAAAGTGTACAATTCACTTACATTAGGTACATTTGCACTGGTCTGAAACTATCACCACCACTTATATCTAGTACTTTTTCATCCTCCCAAATTGAAACTCCATGACCATTAAACAATAATTTATCCATCTACCCTCCATAGTCCCTGGTAACCACTATTCTATTTTCTGTCTGCATGAATTGGACTGTTCTAGGAACTTCAATCCATATAGTATTTGTCTAGTGTCTGGTTTATTTCACTTAGCATATTTATTTTTAAGACTGAATAACATTTCTTTGTCTGTCTATCTATCTATCTATCTATCTATCTATCTATCATCTATCAATACCACATTTTGTGAGTCTATTAATCTGTTAATGGGTGTTTCCACACTTTAAGTCACTAATAATGCCATAAATATTGACATGCAAATGCTTGTTCAAGTCCCAGTTTGTAATTCTTTAGAATATATATGCACAGCTATACTTTTAACTGATATTAATTCTCATATTAAAGGCAGAAGAGGTAAATCACCACTTTACTTTCTTCTCTCTCTTCTGGCAATTAAATGACTGATTGCTTATTACTAATGAAATTCAACTTGGTGGATTCAGTTGTAAGTTATCAGCCTTAACCCATAGTAAATATAGGGCATATTCCCAAATTAATTCTTTTGTTTATTGTCCTTTTGACACCATCCAGTAGTATTAATATGATATGAACATTTATAATTTTTGTCAGAATTTAAATCTCTACATGTTTGTTTAAATAAAATCCTTATTTATTTACTTTTTGGGGGGTTTAGTTCACTAGAATATCAATTCTCTAAGGGCAGAGAGACAGTCTATTTTATTTTTGTCTCTATTTTTAGGACATACTAGGGATAGTATGTAAAATTAACTTTTGACAGTCTCTAAGCACATTAGATGTACCATTTCAGAGCATATATATATATATATATATATATATATATATATATATATATATATATATATATGTGTGTGTGTGTCTGTGTGTGTGTCTGTGTGTGTCTGTGTATACGCACACACGTAAAATATCTCTTACTATTAATTACATCGAATAATTCATTTCAATAATGCTCTCATTTTGTTGCCTTTCCCCTAACCTATTTTTAGGAATGCCCTCAATCCACTCTTGATAGTTTTAGCTAGTAAGTATAATTGTCTTCATTGATATTTCAGTATCCTTTTTCTTGGTCAATTCTACATGTTTTCTCTTCCCTTTCCTACATAAAACACCATTTTTCATTTAAAATTTATCATTTTAAATTTCATTTAAAATTTATGATTAATTAAAAAGTTAATAAACATGTATGGTAGATGAAATACTACATTACACAAATATTATATAGTATGTGGTATGAAAGCCTCTTTAAACATCTTTGTCTTATTCTTTACTTTTTCAATCATCTTTCCATCAAGCACCAGAGCTTGGTTTGCCCCGATTCAGTGCCATTTCAAATAAGATTTTTCTTACTCTAAGTATGAGTTGAAAAATGCTTAACTCAATTTTGTTCTGATTAAATTTGGAATGGTGGAAGATTCCAGGCTTCAAGGCTAAAAGCAGAACTTGAAATAATATTTATTACTTCCATCCCCTCCCAAGGAATCTGACTCTGATTATTATTGCACAAACATACTCTGCATTTTGTTTCTTCTGGGTTTGAGCTCACTGTTATTCCTCTGCATAGATTATTCTTCTCTTTTAAGATTCACTGAGGTTATTATGCTGAGCAAAATAAGTCAGACAGAGAAAGATAAAAACCATGAGATTTGACTGATAGAATCCAAGAAACAAAAAGAACAAACTAGTTGAAAACAGACTCACAAGTATACAGGACAATCTGGTGATAGACAGAGTGGAAGGGAGTTTAGGGGACATGGAGAAAGAGGTGAAGAGTTATAGAAGTATAAATTAATAGTTGATAGATGGTCATGTGGATGGGGAGTATGGCATAGGAAATGTAGTCAGTCGTACTGTAATGTCTATGTGTAGAGCCATAGGGAAAATGGAGTAATTGGGGGGATCATTTCATACTCTATAAAATTTTAACCAAAGTACTCTTCATTTGAAAATAATAATAAAATAAAATGCAAAAAGAAAAAAGTCACTGAGGAACTCTAACCACCCTTCAGTGTCATACAAATCCCTCACCCTCTTGGAAACCATTTGTGTTATTTCAGCAACTGAAATGTCTCATTCTTTGGAATCCACGTGGCAGTTTGTGCTTTCCTAATAAATTACATATTATAGCATATACTCGCTTTGATACGTGGCTAAACTTTTTCTTTATATCTCCCTGTCTCTCCAATTTACGTAGGAAGCTACATCACATGAAATTGTTTTCCTGAAAATCACTCCTTTCCCTGGCCTGAATAACCCACTGATAGAATGAAGGCAGGAATGTCCTGGAGAGTTCAGTAGTCCTAGCAAAACACTCAGTCCCACTGTTTTTACTTATCACAAGAAAACCAGGTATCCACAGTAAGAGATCTTTCACCACAAAGAATTTTCTTTCCATGTAGCTCTTTAAAAATCCTACTGCAACTCAGTTTTCCACCTTACCTTTACTTCCACCAGCACACTTTCCCCAGGACCTTTGGTAATTTATAATCCATCATCAGCAATATCCACTAAAAATTCAACCCTACCTATGAATATTACTTTCTGAGTCTTGACACACTGCACCTCTCCTCAGCATGAGACACTTCTATCTCAAAGAGTTGCTCCCATAATTAACATAGTGCAGATCCTAGGGGTAGACAGGACGTATATATCTGTCTCTGTATTGCTTCTACAATATTATTTTTTCTCCTTTGCCACCTTTCCCAAACCTTCTGAAGAAAATGCCATAATCTGAATTTTTTGTGCACTAAACTTTCTTGCTATAGTCCTCTACAGATCTCTTTAATGAACCCTTGATTAATGGAATATTTTAGCCTTTGGCTTTCTAGTTTTTTTTTCTCACTACAATATACTTTTATTATCATAAGTGATCATGTAAAATCCCATAGGAACAGTCTATTTACAGCTGCAGGTGACAGTCGATCACTCTCTTCCATTATGAATCTTGTTCTTTACATGGTCTATGAATTCTACATTTCCCTAGTATTCCTACTACCTCAAGAAAGGGCATTCTCAATATCTCTTCATGAATTCTCTTTCTGACTTCTAACTGTTGAGTAACCAGGAAATATTCTTCAGATTTTTCTACCTGCACCCATTTTCTAGGAGATTTCATCCTGAATTATCATTCCTTTTCTGAATCTAGATCAGTGCCTCTGACTGTCTTGCCAAGAACTATACTTGCATATTGAAAAAGCTTCACTAACATACAATCTCTGAAAACAAAACTCTTAATACCTGCCTCTACCACACTATCATCATCTCCCGTGCCTACTGTCATGGTTCAAGCCACTATCAAATCTTACCTGGAAAGTAATGCATTATGCTCTGTTTCCATTCCTGTCTGATAACACTTCCTCACCCCTACTTCCAATCCTTCACAAAATCTAGAATAAACCTATTATATTGGATTATGTTACCCATAGGGAAAAAACATTCAACATCTTCCTTTCTAAAATTTCTACATTAAATCTCATATTGTAGTCCTGCACTATACTGCCAACCTAATTTCTAACCAGCCTTTCAGTCACACTTACCTCCAAGCTCCTCTATCTTCAGAGACTTTATACTGGAACACTCTGAATACTTCACACCTAAATATTCACAAGTCTTTCTCTTGAGCACAGGAATCTGTATTAAATAGCCACCAATTCCCTTTTGATACACTATTTTTTTAATTCCATAGTTGGTATTACTAGGGTGGTAAATTTTGTTTGTTTAATTGCTATGTCCAACTTCAAGAAGAGTCCACATTTTAAGTACTCAAAAAATATTTACTGATTAAAGAAATGAACTGTATCCATTAATAATTAATGATACTAAAATAAAAAATGAGATAAAAATCAACTCCAAAGAATTGTTACTTGTGAATTGTACTGTAATTGATTTAAATTTGTGGAACACTTAATTATAACGTGATTCAGATTAGAAGTCAATATTTGGCAGTATGGAAGAGCTCACACACAAGAATCAATTTTGCAAGCTTTATCTGTTTGTTGAATTTTCTCTCTCTCAGGGTGTTTAAGGTGATAAAACTAGCATAAGAAGAGCTCTGGTAATAGGGAGTAAAAAGCAAATGTTCACGTACAAAACTATAGGCACTCAATAGCTGGCTTTGCTCAGGGAAATTTTGGTTTTCTGTGTGTACGTTAATAGAGATTTTTAAGAATTATTTAAATACTTTTAGAAAATAACTGTAATCTAAAATGCACTAATTTCTAAACTTTTACCTCAACTGAAAACAGTAATTATAAATTTATTTCTTAGTAATAAAAGCATTGCAATATTATGTACCTTTAAGCATCAAAAATTCTTAAACTTAATTGTTAATAACTAAAAAAAATAAAAATTAGCAGCTTCAGTCTTGGGCTGGGATTTTTTAAAATTCTGTTGGTTAGAAATTATTTCTGATATATCTAAATTTCTAAAATTTTAGTAAAGTACTAAAATTGGTAGTGCTGTTTTACATTCATATAGCTAGCATTTTGAATTTTAAAAATTATTGCAGAAAAAGTAATTTCAACATTTATTACATTATTTCTTTTATTAAAAAATGGCAACCTTATATCTGCTACTAGAAACTCCATCATGAGAATTTTTGGAGTTACCCAAAATAAAACATTTTAGAATCATAGGAATCTATGAAGAAAATGTGCATTTTTAATATCGTTTTTAGTATAACACATCATAAATAATTTGTTCTTATTTTTTAGTAAAAATATACCCCCAAAATTTGTTTAGCATGCATCTCATAATTAATGTGTGTTTGGTTCATTAACTCATATCTACAAGTTTAAGATTTGGTTTAAGCATGAATAAGCACTCAAATCAAACAACACAGGCACATTTCTCTGCAAAATAAGCACTTCGCTTTTACTTTAGTTTTGTATCTTAATATGCTGGCTGTTGAACTCTTAGCACAGAAGCAAACATTTTTGCATTCAGATATACCTCCAGTGTAGAATTTTTTTCTGAAACACTGAAGGATGATCATTTTCATCTTGAATCTTAATATATTCTTTTAGCATATTACCAAGAGAATAGGAAATAATGTACTTTTTATTGGTGGTTATTTATTCTAAAAATTGCTCTGGTATTAATATTAACTGTACTTTATTTTTTCTGAAACAATGGAAATCACTTAAATAAAAAATAAGTCATTTCTAAATGAGATGTCTAATACCACAAAATTCACAAAGGGCACTGATCATGATGATTCTGGCAAAACAATGTTAAATTGCTGTTTCTTTTAATTACAATGACCTAGTAATTTACTTTACATGATTTAATAGGCACTATAATTTTGCATCCTAATTATTTTAATGATGCAACTCAACCATTTAAGTTTATAAACACTTAACAATTATTCCCAAGTACACAAAAGTGACACAAATATAGAAACATCTTATTAATAGAAACTGCCATAAACAATATATATTTTATTCTTTTTAAATTAGATTTATTGGGGTGACATTGGTTTATAAGATTATATAGGTTTCAATGTAGAATTGGGTATTCTATTACCCATATATTGCATTGTGTAATTACCACCCAAAGTTAAATCTGTCAACATATATTTGAGCCCCTTTACCATATTCTACTATGCCCTCTTTCTGATAGTAACCACAAAACTGTTGTCTATATATGTCAGTTTTTCTTTGTCTTGTTCTTTTTGCTTTCAGTTTTACATGCTACAAGAGCAAAATAATATGGTTCTCAACTTTTTCTGTCTGGCTTGTTTCGCTTAGCATAGTTATCTCAAGGTCCATTCAAGTTTTCATAAATGGCAATATTTCAACTTTTCTTATTGACTGCATACTAGTCCATTTTATATATGTACCACTTCTTCTTTAGCCAATCATCTATCAAAAAGCATTGCAGGTGTTTTCACATCTTGGCTACAAAAAACTACATATATATAGTTTTATATATATATATATATATATATATATATATATATATATATATATATATATATATTCTATAAACTCCAGAGAAAAAACAGTAATATAATCAATTACAAATTTAATTTTTCAGTTACTAAAAATCTCTAAAATTAACATCAGTAGAAACATCTAGATGAATATTAACACTACTAAGAGTCAATGATTGTATATTTTCTAGAAAATAATTTATTCATCTTCAACAAGTGAAATGAAGTTTTTAAAGCTGTTTTATCATCTATTTATCTAACAAGGAAGTTTATTACAATATAAGATATCATGCTTCCATATCAATTCAGTCCATATTTGTTATGAGACTAATATAGAATACAGTCAAATTTAAATACACTTTAAATAAACCATGGAATAAAAATTGATAGAATTTCCATGCCATACATTATGAAAACAACTACAATTGTGAAATGATAATTGCAGTAGGTACTTAAGTATCTAAAATCTTTAAAATATTTTTATCTGCCAGACATGGGCATCTTATGTTTTATAGGCATGAATATAACAGAAAAATTTCCATCGCGTTTTCTAATCATGCTCCACACAGGGAATTATGTTCTCATTGCTTCTGAACAAAGGAGCACTGTCCAGGATTAGTCGCCTTAACCTCCTTGCACATGGTGGAGAGCAAAGAAACACTTGACCTACCCTAAACAATCATAACAAAGTATAAGATCAAACAGCTTGGTTCTAAAAGAGAACTTTGAAACTCTACTCTGGTACTGAAAGAAACTCACAACAGAGCTGCAGCCAGAACAAAATAGCTTTCAGCTGAACAGGGGACTAAAATACTGGGCAAAAGAGCATACTCAAATCCAATGTAAATAACAAATTACTAGAAACACCACAGTCACATTAGATATCAACGTGAGTGTCGATTCAGACATACAGCCTCTATCAATACTACTGAAATCATTCATTGGTCTTCAAGGTATAGAACACAAGCATTTTAATATGGGTTTCACTGCAGTTAGCAATGGAGAGTTTTTAGGGATACAGCTTTCCTGTCCTTTGAAACATAGTACTTGTCATAAAAAAAAGGTAGACATTTGGGATGACATCTACAGTATTTCAGAGCCTTGCTGCATAATCCCACTTGGTTTGAATAAACCTCCAGGAAACTGCCAGTTTTCCCAGCGATCTTTTACACTTTGTTGTTTCCCCTCTACCCAGGGGAAAATTTTCCAGTCTCTTCTTAAATGGCATCTATAAGTAACTCAAGTCTAAGTGCTCTACTTCCATGAAGAATGCCCCATGAGCAAAATATGGACAAGAACCATGAGGAATAAACTTTCCACAATCGAATCATTGCCTCTACCATGACCGGTGAGGGTGACATATCTTGACAAATAGGACTGCATTGGCAGTCAGCACTCAGGCTCCACTAGTGCGTCAAGTCTTCCAATGAATCATCTCAAGAGAAAGTCTGAGAATTCCTATATAAATGAGTTCCAAGTCTCAGTAACTGTTTTGTTTTCGATCTGCGTTAGTAATAACACAGGTTGCGGGTAAAACAAACCATCATTTGCCACCACGGATACTAACCAGATCCCACCCAGTAAACATTGGTCTCATTGATCCTCCACAAAGGAACAATGAGATGCACAGCTGTGAAAACGATGAGCTTCCACGTTTAGAATGTTCAGCAATGAGTACTGTGTGTAAGTTCAAGGATCCTGGACGTCCAAAGAGTGTTTCCAACTCTCCGATCTGGAAACAAGTCACATCCTTCGGAGAAGGACATTCATTGCAGAGGGGCTTTCCATTGTACTGGCGTCTAGATCTCTGTAAAAATGACATTCTCAAATCCAATATGAGGGACATGAATTAGTAGCTAGAATCAAAGTAATTTTTGACATAGGAATATGCGTGCAAATTTAGTCTTGCTGTCCTTATCAATACTACCAACAAATCATTCATTGGACTTTTTGGGACAGAACACAGGCATTCCAAAGACTGTTTTGTTTCCATGTGAATCTGAGTGTTTCTATTGGATAGATATTTCCTGGTAACTGAAACACAGTTGTTATTAACGAACACAGTGTTATGATGTCGCTTGTGCACATACCATCTCATCCAGAGTGTTGCAGCCTAATCCCACTTTGTACGTGTTAATATCCAGATACTGTCAGTTTACCCACGTGTCCTTACCTTTAAAGTTTTTGGAAGGTAAAGCTCTGCCCTGGCTGAATTTTCTAGTCTCCTCTTAGACCTCTTCCTAAGGCAGTACATGTAAAGTACCTAGAACTTTCACAAAGGATGGACCTAGAGTGCCATACCTGTAGAGGAGCCTGTGGAAGAAGTCTTTCAATTCTAAGCATTTTGTCAACTATGCTAGCTCTGAGGGTTCTATCTTTATGAATAAGCTGACTTGGGACCCCAGCATTGCTTATGCAAGTTTTCAAACAGTGTCAGGTTTCTTTTATTTTAAAGCTGTTTCTTGACACTCTTCTAGCACATTGTTCTATTATCAAGCCGCAATGAAATCACGGTTCCTTGAGTTAGGTCCTTATTAGGAGCCATGGTTGGAAATGTTTTTCTTTTTACCCGCATCCTGTTTTCCCACCACCTTCACACCAAGGAGCAAACTTTTCATGAGATTAGAAGTTAATGTGGAAATTCACGGACTTCTCTCTTAGATGTATCAGTGGAAGCACTGACATGCTATTGAGCCAAAGTGTGCTTAACCATCAAGATGCATCACTCTGACCAATAATACTTGAGGCAACCCTTCAATATGAAACACTTTCATTCCATAGGTTTCTTGGTAATCATGGTGCTCTAGTGGCATCCTTATGGATGTTCTAGATATTTGGCTTGAACTACTTGCAGAGGAGTTCTAAGCAGGGACTGAAAAATTACTCTCAGGGCAGAGAGCTTTTGCTCTTTCACCAACTACAAAGTGAAAAAGATGTCTAGGCAACCTGGCAGTTTGTGGACATCAGTTTGTCCCAAGCGGGGTTAGGCGGCAAGGCTCTGGATTATGGTAGATGTTGTACCGACTTCATCTTTGTGATCGTTACTAAAGTCCTGTGTTTCAATGTACAGGAAATCTGTATCCATTAGAAACACTCCCTTGCAAATGGCAATGAAAGACTTTTTGGAATGCCTGTGTTCTGTAACTCGAAGTGCGATGAATGATTTTGGTCGTACCGATACAGGTAGTAAGTCTGAATCCACAAACGCAATGATATAGAGAGTGATACTGTGGAATTAGCCAGTCACTGATTTGACTCACATTGCATTTGAGCATACTCTTTTTCCCAGTGTTCTCTTTTCTGGTTCAGCTGAAAGGCATTGTATCATGGATGTGGCTCTGTTGATATGTGAGTTGTTTTTGGAAGCAGAGAAGAGCATGGAAAGTCCCTTTCGAGATCCAAAGTATATGATCTTACATTATGTACCATATCCGTAGGAAAACAATACAAGTGTCACGGCTCCCTGCTCCTTTCTGAAAAGGTTATTTGAAACTAATCCAGCTCAGTGATCTTTTGTAGGAAAGCAACAGAAACACAGTTCCTTGTGTGAATAATTATTTGGAAGTGTGACTGAAAGTGTTCCTCCTGAGTTTTGCTTGGAACCTCTGTTCTCTGCCATGCCTATCCATTGATGAAAAGTAAGGGTGATCGGGAACTCCAATAGAAATTTGGGGCCGACTCCATAAAACATTTGAGAGGAGGAACTAACACACTGTTGGAGCCATCAAGCTGGGTTCCAAAGTCTGCTTATTTGTGAAGATAGGTAACTCTGATGAATAATACTTGAGGTAGCACTTCAAACTGAAACAGTTCAATTGCACAGGCTCCTCTCTAGGCGTGGAGCTCTAGTCGCATCCTTTAGAAATGTTCTAGGTATTTGACTTGAACTACTTATGGCAGAGGTCTAAGGGGCTACTAGAAAATTGCCCTCAGGGCAGAGAGCTTTTCCCTTTTCAACAACTGTCAGGTAGAAAATCATGTGGGTACACTGGCAGTATCTGGGAGCTTAATTCGCACCAAGGGAGATTAGACAGCAAGGCTCTGCATCAGATGCTATGTGCAGAAATGACATCATAAAACTGTTCATTACTAAAGAACTGTGTTTCCATCTATAGGACATGTCTATCCATTAGAAGCACTCAGTTTCAGATAGAAATGAAACAGTCTTTGGAATGCCTGTATTCTCTCCCGAGAAGGCTGATGAATGATTTGCTGGTAGTATTGATAACGAATGTCAGTCTGAATCTGCACTCTGAATGCTATATAGAAGGTTACTGTGATCCAATCTAGAGATTCATGTCAGTCATATTGGATTTGAGCATGTTCTTTTTGACTGCGTTCCAGGCCCCAGGACACATGAGGGCCCATCCGTAATGAATGTAGCTCTGTTGAGGATGTGACCTGTTTTCGTTATCACAGAAGAGCTTTGGAAACATTGCCTCGATATCCTTGGTCCTCGAACGTATGCACAGTAGTAATTGCTTATACAAGTTTTCAAATGGTGGCAGCTTCCATTCATTTCAAAGCTGTTTCTTGACACTCTTCTGGCACATTGTTTCATTGTCAAGCCACAATGAAATCACAGTTCCTTGAGCAAGGTCCCGATTAGGAAACGTGGTTGGAAATGTTTCTCTTTTTACCCGCAACCTGTGTTCCCATCACCTTCTCTCCAAGGAGCAAACTTTTCATGTGATTAGAATTTAATAAGAAAATTCAAGGGCTTCTCTCTAGATGTCTTAGGGAAGCACTGACTCCATGTTTGAGCCTTGAATTCGCTTCGCTTCCAAAGTGTGCTTAATCATCACGATGGGTCACTGTAACCAATAATACTTGAGGCAACCCTTCAATTTGAAACACTTTCATTTCACAGGCTCCTCAGTAAACATGGTGCTCTGGTTGCATCCCTTATGAATGTTCTAGATATTTGGCTTGAACTACTTGCAGAGGAGTTCTAAGAGGCTACTCGAAAATTGCTCTCAGGGCAGAGAGCTTTTGCCTTTCCTCCATATACAAAGTGTAAAAGACATCTAGGCTCCCTGGTAGTTTGCTGGATGTAAATTCATCCCAAGCGGGGTTAAGCAAGGTTCTGGACTACGGTAGATGCTGTATTGAATTCTTATCTTTGTGCTCATTACTAAAGTTCTGTGTTTTAATGTACAGAAAATTTGCGTCCATTAGAAACACTCCATTGCAAACAACAATGACATACTTTTTGGAATGCCTGCGTTCTGTACCTCAAAGTCCAATGAATGATTTCGGTAGTACTTATAAAGGCTGTAGTCTAAATCCAGAATTGCAATGATATAGGGAATGCTACTGTGCTATTATCCAGTAATTGATGTTATTTACATTGCATTTGAGCATGCTTTTTACCATTTCCGTTCTCTGGTGCAATTGAAAGTCATTCTGTCACAAAAGAATCTGATGATGTTATTTGTTTTCTCTATCACATAAGAGTTTGAAAACTTCCTTCTGAGATTCTAGATGTTTGATATGACACTCTGTACTGATTGTTTAGGCAGGGACAATAACAGTCTCTGCTCCTGGAGAATTTCAAAAGAGTTTATTTGAAACTAATTCTGCATGGTGTTCCTTTGTCGAGAATCAAGGGAAAACAGTTACTTGAGTGTATTATGATTTGTAACAGTTCTGGGAATTGTTTCTCTTGAGTTTTGCTTGCAACCTATATTCTCAGCCATGCCAATCCACCAATGAAAAGTAAGTGTGATTAGGAATTCTTATGGAAATTCAGGGACTTCTTCCTAAGACTTCTCAGAGATGGCACTGACACATTGATAGAGCCTTAAAGGTCCATTTTCAAAGTGTGCTTAATCAGGAAGTTAACACACTCTGACCAATAATACCTTTGGCATTTTATTTTATTTGAGAAACTTGTATTTTACAGTCTTCTTTGTATACCTGTTGTTCCAATTCAACCTGTATGCAAGTTCTAAGTGGTGACTTAAATTATTTGCAGTAAGTTTTGGACTTGTCATATTTTTGTCAAGTTTTGTCATATTTCAATTATGCATGAAAGACATATATCTTATATTAGGATAAGTATTCCTTAATCATATTTGTTGAAACAAAGAGAGATTTACAACAACAAATTGACCTAAGCAATTATTATATGTGTGTGTATGTGTTTGTACAAATACCTAACCTTTTTTGCAGACTTATACATTTTGGGTTATTATGTTACTTTAGCAAATATACTCATTTTTATTTTTGAAAACATGAAATTTGTATCTGTTTTCTGTCATGTATCTCCTGAAATATTATTTTAATTCTTTAAGGATCATGCCAAAACTATCCTTTAAATGAATATATTGAGTTCTTGATAAGCAAAAGCATTTTTTTCTGAATTATGTAAGGGATAAGTAAAATGACATTATTGTCTTTAATGATGTCATATTCTGGCAGAGAAGCTATGATGCTTAAGCATACAAATAAGTAGTAACTCTAAAATAGCATGTGGGTAATTGCTATCAGAGAAACATAATTGTGTATGGTTTGAGTTTAAAGAAAATAAATCCTGTGGTGAACTAAATAGCTTCCTGACTAGGGAAGGAAGTGGAAACTTTTTGATGCAAGAACTGATTTGTTTAATGTAGTTGATGCTGTTTAGGTTATGTGGAAGAGGAAGGAAAGGATTCAGGGAGAAAATGAGACAAAACTTTGAGAAAGGAAATTGGAGAGATCAGAGGATAGTGGGTAGCATAGCAGTATCAATGAATTCATGAAAGACAAATGGGAAATAGATAAGTGAAAGAAACATCATAAAGCAGTGTTTCTCAAAATATGGTTTTTGAATCACCTGATGTTAATCACTTGAGATGCTTGTTTTAAAAAATATTTGTTGTACTCCTTTTCCTTAAACCTACTGATTAACATATCTTGAAATTAAAAAAAAGGATATGGGTATGTAAGATGCTACCTGTTTATTTTTAGTTTTAGTTTTTCACAATTATTTAAAATATAAATGCAGAGATAATGTGCTTGTAGATGATAGATAGATACAGATTGATGATAGATAGATAGATAGATAGATAGATAGATAGATAGATAGATAGTAGGTAAATTGACAAAAATAGACATGGATAAATTTATTTTGAGGGATTGGTTCACATGGTTACAGAGACTCCAGAAGTGCCATGACCATGTTTGGCTAGAACTAAGTTGGAGGCCCAAGAAATTTGGTGGTATAATTTCAGTCCAAGTCCAAGAGTCTGTGAACCAGGAGAGTGAATGGAAATGATGTAACCCTAGTCTTTGTGAAGGTCCAAGAACCAGGAATGCTAATGTCAGGGAGAAAAATGTGGTCAAGCTCAAGCAGAGATCACATTTTGTTTCTCTACCTTTTTGTGCTTATTATTCAGGCACGCAACAAGTTGGATGATGCCCACCCACATTGCTGAGGGTAACCTTCTCTAGTCTACTGATTAAAATCTCAAATACCCTCACAGATGCCCTCAAAAATAAGATTTCACCAGCTATCTGGGCTTCCCTTAGTTCAGTCAAGTTAACACATAAAATTAATTATTATAGCCAATGAGATGGGGAAAAATATAGGACATACACAAAAGAAGAGTTGATAGGATTTGATGACTGGTAATGAAGAGAAAGGAATAAAATAAAGATAATTTTAGACTTTGGATCCTACGTGGCCTAAATTAAATCAAGAAAATAGTTGGGAAATAAACTGAAAATTCAAAAGAGGTTCGAGACTGGGTGCATAGACTTTGGAAGAAATCATATAGAATGCTTACTTATGCCAAGGCATAGATATGCAATGGGTCTCTAATATCACATGGTATAAACATGAAGTTTAACTGGGGAAATCAGGTGAAATGGTGTCACAGAAAAGACAGCATCTCTCTAGTTTCCCTAACCCATAGTGAGAAGAACCTCATTGGTACATACCTGATCACACCATAAGAAGGGCTAAAAGCAACATACTTACAGTAGGACTACTCTACATATTGAAAGAGAATTTGAAAGTAAGGTTAAGGAAAATGCATTGACCATGTAACAGTGGGAGCTTCCTGGACAAGGAAATATATTCTAAAACAGGGGAGTTAGTAAAGTTAAGCAGCTTGTACCAGTGAGAAATAGTTTAGCTCCATTGACCCTACCATGATCTATTGAGCTACTTACATGTTTATCTGTCTAAAGAGAAGAATTAATGAGCCTCCAGGGCCATCTAACCCTCTCTTTGAGAGACTGGCATGAGAAAGGGGAAGAAAAAACTTAGTGAGTTTGAGGAAGCCCTCCATTTAGTGAATGAGAGAAAGAAACAGCCACTGAAGAGACCATGAAAAAAGAGCAGTTCCTGCATGTAATGATGGCCTGTTAGGCAAAGGAGAGGAGGAATTTCAAGAGAGGTAGAGGATGGTGAAAACATCAAACATTACTGATGTTCAAGAAAATGTATGACTAAATGCTGCGTCCTCTTTCTACCCTACTGCGTGACAAGGTCCGGAGATGAGGATGGGAGCTTCAAGGAATGCATTGTCAAGAATGAGGACGTGGCATGTATTTAGGGATAATTGGTTTCTTAGGAATGATCCTGTTTATAGGGGGAATTTGGGTAGCACAAATTCTAGTAAGTGTAGATGCTGTACAAGTGGATTTCAAAAGTGGCTCTGAGGAAAACATGGTAAATTGCCCACGTATGGGATCAGCTCCAGTCACCCTGACTGTTCAGAATGCATAAACCCTTTATTTGAACAATTATTAAGGAAAATTCCTTTTGACGCGCCTCTTAAAGATGTTATGAATAAATTACAACAAGCTGAATTACTAGAACCAGGTTATACTCCTATTTCCACGCAGTTAGTAGAAAAATTAGTAAAAGATAAGAAATTTACTCATAAGCCTGTGCCTACAATAGAAGGGCCTCTTTTTGTGGCCTACTGGATAAATAAAAAACTAGTAGTTTAAGTTTTCTAGAAAGGCTGGTTAGGTCAGGATCTCCTTGGTGCTTAAAAACAAAGGAACGAAAACTTAGCTTACAAAAGCAGCTTTGTAAAACTGATTTTTTAAATGTTTTCCTCAATACTGCTCCAAGGAAATTGTCAAACAGCTATGAGAAAGTTTATAGCATAAATAAAGTAGCAATTGAAAGATTTATTCAAGCAAAAAGAAGAACAATGTCTGCCCACAAACCAATATTTGCTGTCATGAATACCTCTATCTATCACCTTTACTTAAGCCAAACTGTATCTTATGTAATAGATATAAGAATTAAAAGTTTAGATTGTTCCATCAGGTAGTTCTGTTCCAATAATTGAAAAAAAGAATGTACTAATTAATCATGAATAATAATATACTCTATAAGATTTTCTGCTTCGCTTAACCATGGACATTTAACTCTCTGCCATCTTAACCACAAAGTATAATCAAATGCCAAAATAGAAAGTATAAAAGTTGTACTCAAATCGCAATAAAACGAAACAGTGTCACACCGCCTCTGAGTTCTGTAGTTGACTGTCTCCCATGCCGACGCCTTGCCCACCTTCGGGGCCCCCTGGATCCTGTCGTGGCTGGACCGCGGCAACTAAAGAAAATATGATTAATGACAGTCTTACCACAAAGTAACTACTTAATGGCAAATAGTGACAACTTTTCTGTGGAAGAAGCAGGAAATTATATTAAGTAAGGATTCTTGCTTTTATCTACACAAGACACAATTAACAATTTAGTGTGTTTTTTGATATTTCCTGATTTTTATTTTTTTATATTTTTAGGCCTGCATTTCAATTGAATTTGCATATCATGTGAATCCAAAAGCGCAAAGTGAGAATTTTGTGTTTCAGAGATAGGAAACATAAATTTCGTTTTTATTATTATTATTATTTTATTATTATTAATTTAATTTTTTTGCCTACAGTGCCCGGTCTTTATAGGTGGTCTCCCATCCAAGAGTTTATCATTCTTTTTAATTATTATTCAAAACAAGTCTTCTTCCAAAGCTAATTCATTTTTTTTAGCCCCAGGAACTTTTATAAGTTCAATTAATCAATCGTGTTCCTGTTTTGCTCCCTCTTGATATCTTGTACCTGATTAGTTCCCTATGTAATATCTTGAAAATAATTGCAGACAAGTATTGAAAAGAAAATTATTTTAATGCTGTCAATTTCAGTTTCAAAGTCTAGTCTCAGTTATTAATTTACAGTATATGCTTTTTATCAAGGTTCATGGACAGATTGCTATATTTATGTTTATTAAAATGTACAAGGCAGGTGGATACCATAGCCAGTCTATTATCTCAATTTAACTAATGAAAGATTCCTATTAGATGATATTTCATACATGCTAAGATATACATGAGATTAAGGGACGAGAGGTAAAGAGAAATTATATAAAATATATTATTTACAAAAAAGTGTTATAACGCAGATTATTTTCCAATAGCACAACTCAAGTAAACATTACCTCAATTAAATAATAAAAAGGCAGGTACCTAAAAATCTAATGTAAAACTGTTTAAATTTCCCGAGTTTCCGGTATCAGATGGGACTAGGTTCCATACACATTTTGATTTTTACTAACCTCTCCAAGCTTTAGAACCTTCGACATTATATATCAGGATAAATATTACTATGCCTTCTAGGGTGTTTGAAAATGTCAAGCAAAATGACATTTGCAATGTACTTAACTAATTAGAATGACACCCAAATTAAAAAGCTATAATTATTATTACTATTATTTTTTTATTACTAACTATGAGAGGTTTGAGTGACATTTAAAAAGAGAGTAATCACATACTAAAAATGCTTCATTTATTCATCTTAATTATTTATATAGGATTCCATGTGTTTTTCTCTATATTCTTTGCATAACTAATGGTTGTATTTTAGCACATATTAGAAAAGCAGTCATTCCTTTCAGAGTTTTTAAATTTGAGTGCCTTGATCTTTATGGATGATCAGACAATGTATAAACAAAAACACATATAATATTTCCCCCAAATTTAAGGGTCATAATAATATAGTTATGTATTTTGAAAAGGATAAAATGTGAAAAGTATAATACTTGATTAAGTTTTGATCGCTATGTGAGAAAACTGTATTTTATAATGTCATTGGTACTTTGGTAGATAATACACAAAGTTTTTCTGTAGGTGGGAAGATATGGCCCCTAATCTCTGATACAGACTAAACTGGTCATTCACCACTGTACTAGGAATAGTTATTTGGTTGGAAGCATACTAAAAAGAACTTATCAAAAGAATATTTAGTGGCTTGCCAAAGGAAAAGTTAAATAGAGTCTAAGGAAGGACAACATAAAAACAACAACAACAACAACAACAACAACAACAACAACAACAACATAAGCTTTAGCAATCTTTGCCAGAAAATCAGAACACTGCTTTCAGTGGTCTTGGGGACAGTGCCATCATGACATCTGGGATCATGAGCCTAAAGCACAGAATTCAAGTATCTAAGGGAGTGCATTGATTAGCCTGAGTTAAGACATACATGTGCCCTTGGGCAAGGATGGAGTGTAGAGCACTGTAATTAATAGTTTGACAAAGAACAGATGGCATATTGAGCTATAGTAACCCAAGGGAGAAAAAGCATGGAGTTGAGGGTCCAAACTGAGGAAGTGATGTTTAGCAGATAAACCCAAAATTTCTGCTTTACTTTTCAAAAACCAGTGTAGAACCCCAAAGGTGGTTGACTGCAATATTTAAGTGGGAAGTGTGGGGACAGACGAATCAAAAAGAGTGAAATGTGGTTGACTGAAATATTTAGGGGAGCAGTGTAGGACAAGTGTAGAGGAGTAGCATACTACTCAAAAGTTATTGTGTTAGATTGCACTTTCTATTGTAATGAAAATTTAGATTGTTATGGAGGCCCCATCACATAGGTAGGATCGATTATTAACTCTGTTTTCAGCTATTTTCTCTCTCCAGAGTTGGGTATAAAAATAAAGTTTTAAAGCTTCTAAATCATGACTTGTTCTTTCTGTAACCAGCACCCATCCTGAAGCCCACCAAAGGTTACCTCATTAGAACCAAAGATATTCCTATCACCTAGGAAATTCCCTGGGATTTAGGAGCTCAGTATCAGATATTCCTATCACTCAGGAAATTATAAAAGTCTTAGGAGCTATGTATTAGGAACTGGGGTCACAGCCTAAATGTCAGAAAAAAATGATTTCCTCGTCACCCCTGTTTACAAGGTGTTTTAGAAAATCTGTGTCAGGAATCAGGACACTAATCTTTTTGGACCAGGACCTCTTCCTTATGATGCCATTTAACCTTAATTATTTTATAGTCTCAAGAAAGAAGGCCATGATATTTCTTTCTAATTGTGTGTGTGTGTATGTGTGTGTGTATTTAGTGGTATGTATGACATTTCAAGACTGCCTACATTATATGAGTCACTACAGTCAAAATACCTTTTCAAGGGCTTAGTAAATTGCATGTCTAAGATCCAATCTTTAGTTGCTGCTACTGGCTTGTATTTTTTAAAATATATTTTACCAAATGTATCAATCATTGCTTCTATGTAAACAAAACAGCTTTGGACTTAAAATATACTTTTGTTTTAACTATATGTCAGAAATACACAGTTTATTTGAACACTTTTTTTGTCTCAGCTAATGTTCTGAATTTTCAAATAAAATGATTCTTAATAGGCTTGTAATTTCAGAATATTTTTACATCCAGTAGTTTACAGTGTGTGTCTGTTTTCTTCAAAGACGGTTGACTTATTGATATGAGTTTTCTGTAAATTTGTAGAATTACCATGTAAACAAAAGAAAGGATATTTAAAAAGGCACTTTTTTCATGTTTTCCAATAGTGTTTATTACTATTGGAAATTGAAATTCTTCTATTTACAATGAAAATGTCCTTTCTACTACATTATTTGATATTCCTAATAAAATACTGCATAAGAAAAAAAAATTTTTAATTCAACTAGGATTTTTAAAAGGATTATTCCTTTTTTATAATAATAATAATGAGAATGGTGATGATTAATAGTTTCTCTCCACCTTGAGAGTCAGTAAGCTCTGTCATATTTAAAATAATGAAGCTACCATGTATTTAATGCCTCACATGCATTTGTTCATTTAATCTACACACACATATATGCATATATATATATATATATATATATATATATATATAATTAATAGGTTAATGATGAGAAACTTTAGCTCAAAATGAGTTAATGTCCTATGTGGTGTCACACAGCATATATGGGGATTTATTGGTACTTGACCCAGGCTCTGGCTCAATAATTTTTGCGTATTGTTTTTTGTTGTTGCCTATAAGTGAGAGCATACAGTGTTTACTTTTCATTCTCAGTCTTATTTCTCTTAGCACAGTGCCCTACAGGTTCATCAATGTTTCCCTTTCTGCCTTCCATTTTCTAGATTAGGTAGTGTATCTTGAAGACATTCTTTTGTTTTGTGATCGAATCTGACACCCAACAACTAGAGGAGATTTCTTAAAGTGCATAAAGGTAAATTCAAGGCAAATAAAAGAACATTCTTTTTTACACAGTTCAGCAGCAAAGATTAATGATTTAATTCTAAAAAATTTAATTATACAAATTAAATATTTAGATAAATATTTTTAGAATCAAAAGGAAAAACTAACACAATCTATATTGAAAGGAAGTTAAGGACACGAAGAGCAAACTTTTCAAAAACTAAGATAAGAACACAAGTTAAATATATATGTATTTATTAAAGTATGTACTTTAATTATCTTTTCATAATTGTACTTGTTTTCATAATTTATGGCATGTAAATTCTATCATAATTTTTATTTAAAGTTAAGTTAAATTTGACTATATTCTATATTAGTCTCATAACAAATATGAACTGAAACATAGTTGATATGGAAGCATGATATCTTATATTGTAATAAAGTTGCTTATTAGATGAACAGATGATAAAAAAGCTTAAAAACTTTATTTCAATTGTTAAAGATGGATAAATTATTTTCTAGGAGATTTACAATCATTGACTATTAATAGTGTAAATATTTATCCAGATATTTCTATAGATGTTGATTTTAGAGATTTTTAATAACTCTAAAATTTCAAATGATTATTTTGCTATATTCTACCCTGGAGGTGTATCTGAAGATGCAAACATGTTTGCTTATGTGCTAACAGTTAAAGTATGAGCCAGTTTATTAAGATACAAAACTGAAGTAAAAGCAAAGTGCTTATTTTGCAGATAAAGATATCCGTGTTTTTGATTTGAGTACTTTGAGTACTTATTCCTGCTTAAACCAAGTCTTAAACTTGGAGACATATGAGTTTAAGGAACTAAATTAAATACATGTTAATTATGAGGTGAATAGTAAACAAATTTTGGGGTTTATTTTTACTACAAAAATAAGAGAAAATTATTTATGATGTGTTACACTGAATACAATATTAAAAATGTATGTTTTCCTCATAGATTCATATGCTTCTAAAATGTTTTACTTAGGATAACTCCAAAAATTCTCATAATGGAGATTTTAGTGGCAGATAAAGTTGTCATTTTCTAATAAAAGAAATAATGTAGTAAATTCTGAAATTACTTTTTCTGCAATAATTTTTAAAATTCAAAATGCTATCTATATGAATGTAAAACAGCACTACCAATTTTAGTACTTTACTAAAATTTTAAAAACTTAGATATATCAGAAATAGTTGCTAACCAACAGAATTTTTAAAAATCCCAATCCAAGACTAAAGTTGCCAATTTTCCATTTTTTCCTATTTAGTTATTATCAACTAAGTTTAAGAAATTTTGATGCTTGAAGGCACATAAAGTTGCAATGCTTTTATTACTAAAAAATAAATTTATAATTACTGTTTGCAGTTGGGGTAAAAGTTTAGAAATTAGAGCATTTTAGTTTACAGTTATTTTCTAAAAGTATTTAATTTTAAAAATCACTATTAACATATACACAGAAAACTAAAATTTCCCTGAGCAAAACCAGCTATTGATTGCATATAATTTTGCACATGAACATTTCCTTTTTATTCCCTATTACCAGAGCTCTATTTACACATAGTTCCATCACCTAAACACCCCGAGAGAGAGAAAAATAAATGAAGCAGATAAAGCTTGCAAAACTGCTTGTTGTTGTGTGTGCCAAAAAGCTCTTCCACACTGCCAAATATTGACTTCTGATCTGAATCATCAGTTATAATTAAAAGTGGTCCACAAATTTAAATCAATCAATTACAATTCACAAGTAACAATTCTTTGGAGTTGACTTTTATCTCATTTTATATTTTAGTACCATTAATTATTGATGGATAGAGTTTATTTCTTTAATCAGTATTTTTTGAGTACTTAAAAATGTGGACTCTTCCTGAAGTTGGACATAGCAATGAAACAAACAAAAAATTACCACCCCACTAATACAAACTATGGAACTCAACAGATAGTATATCAAAAGGAAATTGGTGTCTATTTAATGTAGATTTCTGTGCTCAAGAGAAAGACTTGTGGATACCTAGGCATGGAGCATTCAGAGCATTCCAGTATAAAGTGCCTGAAGTCAGAGGGAGCTTAGATGTCAGTGTAACTGAAAGACTGGTTAGAAATGAGATTGGAAGTGCAGTCCAGGACTACGAGATGAGATTTATTACAGAAATTTTAGGAAGAAAGTTGTTGAATGGTTTTGTCTAGAGGGGAAACAGAATCCAATACAAAGGAATTATTCTAGATTTTGTGCAAGATTGGAAGTGGGGGTGAGTAAGTGTTATCAGACAGGAATGGAAACAGAGCATAATGCATTACTTTCCAGGTAAGATTTGATAGTGGCTTGAACCATGGTAGTAGGCAGGGGAGATGGTGATAAAAGAGTCAAAAGACAGCCAAAAGTATTTGCTGATGTGGCATATGTGATATATTAGAGAAAATAAAAAATAAATCTTGAGTTTTTTGTTCTGAACATTTCTCTCTCTAGGTATAGTAGAGGCAGGTATCAAGAGTTTATATTTGGAGAGTTTATGCCTGTGAAGCTTTTTCAATATTAAAGTATAGTTCTTGGCAAGACATTCACAGGTGCTGATCTACATTCAGGAAAGGAAACATGGTTTAGGATGAAATCACCTAGAAAATGTGTGCAGGTAGAAAAATCCAAAGACTGTGTCCTGGTTATTCAACACCTAGAAGTCAGGAAGAGGATTCATAAAGCGATACTGAGAATGCACTTTCTTGAGGTCACAGAAATACCAGGAAAATGTAGAATGCATGGACCATGTAAAGAGTAAGATTCACAATAGAAGATAGTGATCAACTGTCAGCTGCAGCGGTGAATAGACTGCCCCTGTGAATTTTTACATGATCACTTATGATAATAAAAGTATATTGTAGTAAAAAAAAAAAAAACCAGAAAGCCAAAGGCTAAAATATTCCATTAATCAAGGGGTCATTAAAGACATCTGTAGAGGACTGTAGCAAGGGAGTTTAGTGCTCAAAAAATTCAGGTTATGGCATTTTCCTCAGAGGGATTGGGAAAGGTGGCAAAGGAGATAAAATACTATTGTAGAAGCAATACAGAGACAGAAATATACTTGTTATCTGTCTACCCCTAGCATCTGCACTGTTAATTATGGGAGAAACTCTTTGAGATAGCAGTGTCTCCTGGTGAGGAGAGGTACAGGGTGTGAAGACTCAGAAAGTAATATTTATAGGTAAAGTTGAATTTTTAGTGGATATTGCTGATGATGGACTATAAATTACCAAAGGTCCTGGGGAAAGTCTGCTGGTGGAGGTAAAGGTGGGGTGGAAAACTGAGTCGCATTAGGATTTTTAAAGAGCTACATGGGAAGAAGTATCTGTGTGATGAGCGATCTCTTACTGTGAACACCTGGTTTTCTTGTGATAAGTAAAAACAGTGGGGCTGATTGTTTACTAGGACTATTGAGAATTCTCCAGAACATTCCTGCCTTTATTCTATCAGTGGGTTATTCAGGCTAGGGAAAGGGGTGATTTTCAGGAAAACAATTTCATGTTTTGTAGCATTCTATGTAAGTTAGAGAGACAGAGTTTAGCTACGTATCAAAGCAAGTATATGCTATAATATGTGATTCAATTAGGAAAGCACAAATGAGAATGTGGATTCCAAAGAAGGAAACATTTCAATTCATGAAATAACACAAATGGTTTCCTAGAGCATGAGGGATTTGTATGACACTGAAGGGTGGTTAGAGTTCCTCAGTGACTTTTTTTTTCTTTTTTGTATTTCATTTTATTATTAGTTTCAAGTAAACAGTCCTTGATTATAAATTTATATAGTTTATGAAATGATCTCCCCAATTACTCTATCTTCTCTGTAGCTCTACACATAGACATTACAGTACGACTGACTACATTTCCTATGTCATACTCCCCATCTACATGACCATCTATCAACTGCTAATTTGTACTTCTTTAACCCTTCACCACTTTCTCCATGCCCCTAAGCCCCCTCCACTCTGGCCATCACCAGATTGTCCTTTATACTCGTGAGTCTCTTTTAAATTTGTTTGTTCTTTTTGTTCCTTGGATTCTATCTATCAGTCAAATTGCATGGTTTTTATCTTTCTCTGTCTGACTTATTTTGTTCAGCATAATAACCTCAGTGAATCTTGAATGAGAAGGATAGTCTATGCAGAGGAATAACAGTGAGCTCAAACCCAGAAGAAACAAAGTGCAGAGTATGTTTGTGCAACAATGATCAGAGTCAGGTTACTTGGGAGGCGGTGGAAGTAATAAATCTTTAGGGAACATTTTCAAGTTTTGCTTTTAGCCTCGAAGCCTGGAATCTTGCACTATTCCAAATTTAATCAGAACAAAAGTAAGTTAAGCAATTTTCAACTCATACTTAGAGCAGGAAAATTCTTATTTGAAATGGTACTGAATTCAAGCCTAACAAGCTCTGGTGCTTGATGGAAAGATGATTGAAAAAGTAAGGAATAAGCCAAAGATGTTTAAAGAGGCTTTTACACCACATACTATATAATGTTGGTGTAATGTAGTATTTCATCTACCATACATGCTTATTAACTTTTTAATTCATCATGAAATGCATGATGATAATTTTTAAATGAAAAATGGTGTTATATGTAGGAAAGGGAAGAGAAAACATATAGAATTGACCAAGAAAGAGGATACTGAAATATCAATGAAGACAATTATACTTACTAGCTAAAACTATGGAGAGTGGATTGAAGGCATTCCTAAAAGTATGTTAGAGGAAAGGCAACAAAATGAGAGCATTATTGAAATAAATGATCCGATGTAAATAATGGTAAGAGATATTTTATATGTGTGTGTATACGTGTGTATATGTATACACACACATATAGATCGGTAGGTAGATAGATAGATAGATAGATAGATAGATAGGTAGATAGTTAGATAGGTTCTGAAATGGTACATTCTCTATATTTGGGAGTCTGTATTTTATCAGTTTGTTCTTTTTGTTCCTTAGATTCTGAATTATTTCACTCAGCATTCTGACTTATTTCACTCAGCATAATAACTTCTAAGTACATCCATATCATTGCAAATGGTAGGAGTTCATTTTTTTAACTTCTTTATCCAATTGTCTGTTGATGGGCATTTAGGTTGCTTCCATATGTTGGATATTGTGATTTGTGGCACCATGAATATTGGAGTGCATAAATCTTTCCAAATTATTGTTTTGGTTTCATTTGGATAAATATCCAGAAGGACAAATGCTGGGTCAAAAGCTATGTTCAACTTTAGAGACCTCCAGACCCTTTTCCATAGCGGCTATAACAATTTTAATGCCACCAAGTAAACTCTTACAACAGGGCTGAGAGGATTCCCTTCACTTTTTAAACACTTCTTTCAGACCAGGCACAGCCCAATGTTTACATGTCTCTCTGGGGAAAAGATATACGAAACACTCACACTCACCTGGACATTCATACACGCAAAGGACCCTTAATACTCACATGCTGATTTGCACTCACACTTTAGCAAAGGCATCAAGCACCCACATCATTAAACAACTGAAAACACCTGGACACTCAAGAAATTTTCACACAAGGACACACATGCAGACATTCATGCATTTCCACCTGCCTGGATATCTACACGCCTGTATCTCTCTTAGACACACACACACACACACACACACACACACACACACACACACATATAGAGAAAAACACAGAGTGGTACCTCACATACCCAGCATAGGGCTTATTTAAACTCAATCAGTAGCAAACTGTGCTGAGGCCCCCCACTGCTGAGTCACATCACCTCTTCCCTTGCCTCAGCTGCAAGCAGATGAGAGAAACAGGGTGTGCAGTCCTCACTGTCCCCAGTGTTCTTGGAGACTGCATAAGAGCCATGGCTCAGGCCTTCTGCCTCGCCTCCTGCCTGAGGGATGGTCGTTAAACGACGGCCTACAGAAGGTTGACCTCACCTGACTAGCATCAAAATCTTTTTCCTTTCAAGTCGTGACTACGCCCTCAATCTGTTTGCCCAAATTCCGCAGGCTGACTCCTTCAGCCCAGTGGCTGGTGCAGCCACAAGGCTTTAGTCCGAGGATGAGTGGTCGCTGAACAGCCCTTGAATTTGGGGGCTGCATTTTCCTGGAACTACAGCCTCTGTCCCTTACCGGCTGAACACATCACATAAACATGCTGTGACCCTGGCCTTTTCGACCTGTATTCTAGCCAGTCAAGGGAAGGGAATTATTTTGCTGAAAGAAACAGAGCCTTTCTGCTTACATTCCCATGCAAACCTGGAACAGAGGGCAGAATGGAAAGAAACAAAATGAACAAGAATAAATTCAGAGGCTCAGACTACAGACCAGGGCCTACCAGAGCCTCAGGGCAGCAGGAGGACACAACATTTGTAAAGAGGGTCTGCACAAGGGAGACAGTCAACAACTGGGCCACTGGTGCTGAGCTCACGACAGACTAAATGGATGATGGCTAATGAGTTAGCACAACTGAAATTTACCTAAAGTTCTGAAGATCATTATTTTTTTTAGATTTCCTTTGGTCAAAATGACAGACCGCAGCGGGGATTATGGCGCCAACCTCTAAATGGGCTCTCTGGTGCCACCAGAACTGTGGATAAGCTGGGTCGCTGTGTGAACCTGATGGCACGGTTTTCAAGAGTCACAGAGGTGGTGAACTCGAAAGGAGGAATTTGACTCTCAGGAAGAAGTTAGCTCTCAAAGGCCAGAGGTGTTATAGCTAAATACTTTCTGCATGGGGTAGCCCAGAATGGAGACTTGAAAAGGAAGCTATGATTCTCACTTGATGCTCATTTTATCAATATTTTACAAAAGTGAAGATTTTTAGAAAAATGAACATTCTTGTTGAGAACAAAGGGTACTGGAGAGGCCCACATAATTTTATCACTTTTGGGAATAATTGTTCTCTTTGTAAAAAAGTAACCCAAAGGTCAATCTGGATCTCTGGATGACCCTTGATTATGGTTCTATGATCTAGATTGAATTAATTTAGACTAGTAATGTACAGCTTCTAAAAATATACACAGGAAAACATAATTTTTAAATAACATTTCTTAAAATAAACATAAGAATTCATTTTGACATAATATAGGTTATCAGGAAAGTGGCAAACCATAAAAGCTCTTTTAGTAATAAATAATATATAGCTATCACATCTTAAGACTAAAGCTTTTCTTGAGTTTGCATTATTTGACCAATTTCTGCTCTACAGTGTGAACTGGGTTTTACATGTTGCAACTGTTTTCAGAGAATGTATATCAAAATGTGTTAAAGTTTAGACTTTCTATTTTGTCCTCCAGAGTCAGTATTTCTGCCTTATAACCCTGCATAATATTAACTCACTGGAAAAAAAATGTTTTTATAAGAAGCCAATTAACTTTATGCTATCGACGAGACTGAATTTAACACTTCTAAAATAAATGCCAACACATATATAGGCACATGTTTTCAATGTCGGTACCGGTGGAATTGTAGAAAAGAGTTTATCATTGAAGAGATGTTTTAAGATATTCCTGTTTTATTGGTATTTTTAAAAATCATAGACTTAGTAACTCAATTTCCTTGAGTTTGCTCTTCTGTCAAATAAAAGTAATAACATCTACCTGGCAGAATTATTGTAAAGATGAAATGAAAATATATGTACCTTACACTAGTACAATGTCTGCCACCTGGTATGCAGTGCTTCCCCTCCTGGAACCAAGCAGTCAGTGATTAACAATATGTATAGTAAAATTATGCTTTCTTTTCTTAATAAGTTTTTTTAACGTGAATTTTTATTAGTCTTTAAGTTGGTGGTTGTTGCTTTTGATGATGGTGAGCTGTGATGTCCAGCAGAAGCACAGGGAAAATTCTTGTCTTACATCCTTGAGAAATTCCATGCTTCACACAAGAGGATTATAGGCTTAATAATACGTAAAGGCTCCATTTTGTTTTGGTCTCTGAAAATAGATGTGATATGAGTTTATCAATGAGGTAGACTTTCAATTCTAGTTTAAGCTTTTCTAAATTAACATTGTATTAATTTCAAAAGTTAATATAGTTAAAATGACTATTTTGTGCAAGGAATGTCACTTTTAGTAATGCTTGGGTGAATAATGTATCTGTTAAAAATGATAAAAGCAAGCTTATAAAATACAACATTATGTTTTTGGGTTTAAAATGCAACTGACAAATGATCTCAATATTGAGAAGTATACATTTAGTTTCTTACCAGGTGCTCTTTATTTTCTAATTTTTTGAAAGTGATACTTTAAAATAAATCAGTGATATAAATGTCTATCAAAAGATGACTGAATAAAAATGACATGATATATATATTTGTATATATATATCATGTCTTTTATATATATATATACACATATGAAAATATTAATTTGACATAAAAAATGAAATTTTACCCTTTGCGACAACATGGATGTACCTAAAAAGTATTATGCTAAGTGCAGTAAGTCAGACTGAGAAAGACAAATACCATGTGATATTAGTTATATGTAGGATCTAAAGAAGAAAATAAACAAACAAAACAGAAACAGACATAGATACAGACGACAAACTTATGAATGCCAGAGGGGATGAGTGGTTGTGGTACAGGTGAAAAAGATATTAAGAAGACATTAATAATAGTTAATAATTAATAATTAATAATTAATAATTAATAAGAAGGTATTAAGAAGACAAGGTAGTAGTTACAAAAGAGTCACAGGAATGTAAAGGATAGCATAGAGTCTATAGTCAATAATATTATAATAACTATGTATAGTGCTGAGTACTAGACTTATCGGGGGATCACTTCGTAAGTTATATACATGTCTAAGCACTGTGCTGTATACCTGCAACTAATATAATATTGAATGTTACTAATTCATTTATGTTGGTATTGTTATCAATAAGAACCTACTTAAAGGGTACAAACATCAAAATCCTAGCCCTCCCCTCCCCCAAAAAACAACCAAAACCCAAGAAACCAGAATAAATACCTTTTTTTCTTCCCTAATATTTAACAGTAAAAATTCTAGGCCTGATTTTCATTGGCTTTGTATGAGACACTTAACACACATGAAAACTGAGCAAAGAGGATAAAATAAAGCATCCTCATTGGCCAGAGATAGGTAATGTGTCTTCTACACCAACCAGTTAGACTGAGAATGGAGGAGGTATGATTATCCAAGCAATATCTAAATACTGTTAACAAAGAAGGCAGAAAAGATACAGGCGAGTAAAGTAACATGAGATATATTTATTGACCCTAAAATTAATACGCGGACTACCATCAGGTGCTGGAACATCTATAAATAAGATAGATTGCTTTACACTTAGTCAATCAATATATAGACTATACTGCCAAAGAACATAGCAATTTGGACAAGGTGTTTATGAAAGTTAATTTTCCTGACCGTATATGTGTCTCAGCTTTTTTAAAATAAAAAGTTTCTATGTAGGCATGATATATTTATCCAGTGCAATCAAGATGAAAAGAACTGAGTAAATGGAGAAAAAATGTAGGGTGGTATTAAAGGAGTAAGTATTAAAAAATAAACAGACCATGGGAAATACATAACAATAGGATTAGTCTTATCAGCTTAGGAAAAGAAGCTAAAAGTTATTAGAAATCAGATTGGTTAGATAGATCGACTAGAATACAAAAAGGCTGAGAGACCTTGTTAAAATTGTGTATTCAGTAATCTTGTAAATCTATTGAAGCTGGATAATATAAATACCAGTGAATTATAAAAGTGAGATTGATTGCTTCGATTTTGAAAATAAAGTTAAGATAGCTACTGACACATGTGAATAACATGGTACTGGGTACATACTGTGGCTATAGTTAAACAAACAAGTGAATGCAAAATAAATTTGAATTCTGAGATGCCATCTATTCAAATACTTTTAGTACAGTTACAGTTTTACAGTAAAGCTCCAGTAAGGATCAGAAAGAAACATTTGAAAGCCACTTGCTTAACTATGATAATATCAGCAACATAATAGCAACATTTTACTTTAGCAAGGTTGAGATAGCAAATAGTATCCCTCTATTGCTTTCAGTCCAGAAGGTGCTTTAGAGACAAATGAAAATAAGTTTGTATGATATTTGACAGATAAAATAGTAGAGCTTTCTGAAGCATTTGAAATTAAAAACAATATAGGTGACAAGATATTCTTAAAGGAATATTTGCATGATTTGGAACACAGGTTTTTAGGGCTGGAGTCTTAATGTAGTACTTCCTAAAAATTTCAGAAAATAATGTTATGCAATAAGCCACATAAAAATAACACATTTTATTATGAAATTCAGGACTCCATCATGGCAAAGTGGACAATAAAAAATTACTATTTTTCTCTGAACTTGTAGACCTCCTTTAGTCAGTGAATTTGAAACCAGAGGGTCTAGGGTTGGTGTAATCAATCAGAGTATTGTGTGCTCCATTGTTTCAGGAAGTGAATAGGATGAGTAGATGTTTACTCAGTGGTATTTTCACCATAAACCAGTCAACTTGGATTTGAAATTAATTTTGGAATGAATTATTGTTTACATTATATTTCTAATAAAAACTTGTTCAACATAAATGAATTAGAACTATATGCTGAATCTGACTAAAAATTCAATTATAGTAACAAAAGTGATTCCCTCCGCCCTGACCCAGGAAACACTAAATATTCAGTTCTGGAAACCTTCTACTCCTCTTATAGGAATATTTTTATACCATTTCTTCAAAATTAATGCATGCTACTTTCAGCTTTTAGTCATAATTATTGCCTTAGAGGAATCTCTTCCCACTGTTCTGTACCATCCAAGTCCTGTATACCATGTCCTACCTTAGGTAAACCTGAATGAACTTTAAAATCCTAAATAATTATGAATGCCCCAAGAGCCATATCCCTGATTAAAGACATTTGTAGTGTATAAGATTTCCTCGAGCAGTTAAATTAGACATACAATTAGTAATTTTAAGTAGGTAAATCATTTCAGTTTTGTCTACCCATCATGGTTCACTGAGAGTAGAATTGTTTGTGAGCCTCTAGGAATAAATCTAGACCTAACACCTTCTCAACAATTCTTTGTTTCACTTACCATCTACAGCTTAGTTGTCCTCTGTTTTTTCCTTGTGATAAGCTGGATGGCCTGGCATGATATGGGTAGTCAAAAACATAGTTAATATATATTTAATAAAAACATATATATTAAATATGTAATAAATTAATGAATGTTAATTCTGTGACAGCAGTTTGCAAGGAAATTATAAAGGCCTTTTTCAAGCACATCAACAACCAAACATTTACAAGAAATTGCTGCCCTTGAAGCAAGTGTTTAGCATCATGATTTTATTATTGTTTTCTTTTTTTATTTCACTGTAATGCTGTGCCTCCACTCTAAATATTGCTAAACTTACTTCTTCCTCAGACTTCCAACATCGCACTGAAGTTACGATTTTTCATTTTTTTTTCTGTTAGTGGTAAGAGCATACTAGAAGTCAGGTTTGTATTTCAAATAAACAAATGTGATAGCTATAGCTATCACGGAAAACTGAAGGCAGCTAGGGTGAGATGTGATCAACTCCCATTGGACTATGTTGCAATTAAAATGTGCAACACATCCAAGTAAAAATATCCAGGAAGCAACTAAACATCCAAAATGTGCTCAAATTATACAAAGTAGTTTTAAAATGATCCCACCCATATGAGGCAGTATAACACTAGATACTGAGCCCTGATCATGGAGCCAGCATGCCTGGGCTTGAATCTCTGTACACCTGTGTCCTTGAGTAAGTAAACTGTGACTCAGCTTCCTTTAGGTAATTATGGGTAAAACACTTCTTACTCCAAGATTTTTGAGTATATTAAGTAAAGTGCTTAGAATGCATCATGTAAACTGCTATACATACATGTCTACCCCTGGTTGAAATTTAAAAAAGGTAGTCTAGTTCCAAATTATCATAAACACGATTACATTCTGAGTCATGTTCCATGAAATGTGGAAGCAAATGTAACTCACAAGAAACAGGGAACTTTAAACAATCTGTTTTTAAGTATTAGGCTTCAAAGGCAGCTATTTGTGACACAATTAGCAGTTATCAACTTTCTCTGAAGTTAACTGTTAATTCAACAGATGCCATTTCCTAACCAATGAACTATACTTTTTTTGTGCAGTAAACCACCTCACATCTTTCAGCCAGAAAACACATTAAATTGGAATGATAAAGACATCACCCAATGAATTAGGATGGTTGTTTTTTTTTTTTTAATATTTCTTTGGGGGAAGGAACGCCTACTCGATAAACTTTATTTTATTATTTTATTTTCAAACCTATGACGCCATGAATTTATAGGGAATGAGCTCCAGCAGCTCAGGTTCCTTTCCATTCATTCTCACAAAGTATGCTTGTCTGGATGGAGCAGGCTGGCACTTCAGTTGATCCCAGGTACCTTTCATTTGGCTTCCTTCTTTTTTGATCACTTTTCGGGAAGACATCATAGCTATTAAGAGTGCTTAATATACTCAATACGTACATCAATTCTCTTGGCAAGAATCTTGCCCTTAAATTGTTTGTTTATAACCATGCCAACTGTATGTTGTGTGACATTGTAAACTCTTCCAGTTTTGCCATGGTAACATTTGTGGGGCATTCTTTTTTGGACAGCGCCCAGTCCCTTGATGTCTACAATATCACCTTTCTTGTATATTGGCATGTATGTAGCCAAAGGAACAACTCCATGTTTTCTAAAAGGCTTAGAAAACACATGGCGGGTAACTTTCCTGTTTCCCTTTGTGTTGGTCATTTTGGAAAATTACTGGAAGATCTCGGTTCTGGCCCAAAGACTGTTCTGATACTTTCTTTCTTTGATTCTATCAGTTCTATTCTTTGAAGATGCCAGAGTGGCTCTACTTATTACCCTCTTTCCCTCACAGTGACTATTTTTTACAATCAATTTATTTATTTATCAATTTATTTAACAAATCTTTGTTAATTCACTTGACAAATGTTTATTGAGCATCTATTACAGAATAAGTATTCTCTCTTCCATGAGAGATTGAACAATGAAAAAAATAGATCCTTGACATCACAAACTTTAACTGTCCAATAAGTGGAGATAGATAATATGAATTATTAAACTGATAAATATATAGCATTTATCTAGTAATATTAAATTATCTGCTTTTTCCTCAAGTGTTCATAGCAGAATATGCAGAATAACGAGACGCATTACATCATTAAAAGTACAATAATCTAATGAGATCATAAATGACTGATTAAAAAATTATATGTTTTTTTAATACAGAATTTCTGAAGTCCTTTAGTACAATAGAGGACCATTTGAATCCATGGTGAGGGGAATAGTATGCATGGCTCCAAAATGTAATTGATTATAGAAACATTAATTTCAGGAGAATTAAAAATGATACTAGAATTTCAAGGCATGTACTTAGGGTAACATTGATGTCAATCATTTCTGGAACATAATTTACTAAAGCCAATATGTTATCACTTTTATGACTACTTTTACTATATGTAGGTGTTTTTTTTTTAATCACAATGCCTTTTATTTTTATTTATTTTTATTTTCATTAAGTTTATTTAGGTAACTTTGATTTATATAATTTTCAGGTATATATTATAATTTGACATCTATATATTCTATTGTGTGGTGACCACCCAAACCAGGTTTCTTCAGCTGATCCCCTTTACCCATTTCACCCTCCCCCAAACACCCTACCCTCTGGTAACCACTAGTATATTGTCCATTTCCCTGAGTCTCTGTTTGTCCAGTTCATTTGTTGCTTTTAGGTTTATATTCCACATATAAGTGATATCATCATGTGATTTTCTACTTTTTCAGTCTGGCTTATTTTGTGTAGCATGATTATCTCAAGGTCCATCCATGTTGTTGCAAATGGCAGTATTTTGTCTCTTTTTATGGCTGAGTAATATTCCATTAGCCAGTCATCTATCGTAGGACACGTTGGTTGCTATCATGTCCTAGCCACTGTGAATAATGCTGCTATCAACATCGGTGTGCAAAGATCTTTTTGGATATGTTTTTTCAACTCTACCCAGTAGAAGGATGTTGGATCATATGGTAGATCAATTCTTAGTTTTTGAAGAACCTCCATACTGTTTTCCATAGTAGCTGTACCAATTTGCAGTCCCATCAGCAGTGTATGAGGGGTCCTTTTCTTGTGCATCCTCTCCAACATTTGTTATTACTTGTCCTGTTGAGTACAGTTATTCAAGAAGGTAAGATGGTATCTCATTGTGGTATTGATTTGCATTTCCCTAATAGCTAGTGATGATGAACATCTTTTGATGTTTGTAGGCCATTTGTATGTCCTCTAGGGAGAAGTGTTCAGGTCCTCTGCCCATTTTTTGATTAGATTTTTTTGTTGTTGTATTGAGTTGTATGAGTTCTTTGTGTATTTTGGATATTAGGCCCTTATCTGAGGCGTTGCTTGCAAATATATTTTCCCATTCGGGTAGTTGTCTCTTTACCTTGTTGAGGACATCTTTGGATGAGCAGTAGCTCTTTAGTTTAATGTCATCTCATTCATTTATTTTTGCTTTTACTTCCCTTGCCTTTGAGGTCAAATTCATAAAATTCTCTTTAAGTCCAAGGAACTTGAGTTTCATTCCTATGTTTTCTTCTATACATTGTATTGTTTCAGGTCTTATATTCAGGTCATTAATCCATTTTGCTTTAATTTTGGTGTGTGGTGATAGACAACAGTCTGGTTTCATTCTTTTGCAGGTGACCTTCCAATTTTCCCAGCACCATATTTTGAAGTTGGGTGGAGTGATGCCTCCAGCCTCATTCTTTTTTCTCAAGATGGCTTTGGCAATTCAGGGTTTTTTGTGTTTTCGTACAAGTCTGATGACTTTTTGTTTTATTTCTTTAAAAAATGCCAATGAAATTTTGATGGGGATTGCATTAAATCTGTATAATGCTTTAGGTAATAAGGTCATTAGAGGTATGTTAATTCTTCCAATCTAAGAACACGAAGTATCTTTCCATTTCTTTCTATCTTCAATTTCTTTTAATAGGGACTTGTAGTTTTCATTATATAGGTCCTTCACATGTTTCGTTAAATTTATTCCTAGGTATTTTATACTAGTTGTTGCAATTGCAAAAGAAATGATCTTTTCCACTTCTTTTTCTGATGCTTTATTATTAGATTATAGGAATGCTATAGATTTTTGAACATTGATTTTGTATCCAGAGACTTTACTGCATTTGCTCATTGAAACAATGTCCAGTAGTGTTCTTGTGGCGTCTTTAGGGTTTTCTATATAGGGAATCACGTCATCCACCAATAGTGACAGTTTGACTTCTTGGTTTCCTATTTGGATGCCTTTTATATCTTTTTCTTGCTTGATTGCATTCAAAAGGATCTCCAATGTTATATTGAATTACAGTGGAGATATTGGACAGTCTTGCCTTGTTCCTGATCTTAGAGGGAAGTCTTTTAGTTTTTCACCATTACATACAATGTTGGCTGAGGGTTTGTCATTTATGACCTTTATTATGTTAAAGTTCTTTCCTTCCATACTGATTTTGTTAAGTGTTTTGATCATAAATAAATGCTGTATCTTGTCGAAGGCTTTTTCTGCATCAATTGATAGGAACATATGATTCTTATTTTTTAATTTGTTTACATGGTGTATCACATTAATCGATTTGTGTATGTTGAACCATCCCTGTGCCCCTGGGATGAGCCCACTTGATCATGGTGTATAATCTTTTTAATATGTTGCTGTATTCAGATCACTAGTATCTTATTTAGCATTTTTGCATCTGTGCTCGTGAGAGATATTGGTGTGTAGTTTTCTTTTTTTGTGTTATCTTTACCAGGTTTTGGTATCAGAGTAATATTGGCCTCATAAAATGAATTGGGAAGTGTTGCCTCCCCTTGGATTTTTTTGGAAGAGTTTGAGAAGAATAGGTATTAAATCTTCTTTGAATGTTTGGTAGAATTCACTGCTGAAACCATCTGGTTCTGGACTTTTACTTTTTGGTAGGTTTTTGATAATTATTTTCATTTCCATACTGCTGGTCAGTCTACTTCAACTTTCCAGATCTTTTTGATTCAGTCTAGGAAGATTGTATGTTTCTAAGTATTGGTCCATTTCTTCTAGGCTATTAAATTTGGTGTTATATACCTTTTCATAGTATTCTTGCATGATCCTTTTCTAGTTTTTTTTTATGATGAAGCATTAGGTTGTTTAGTTAGGCTCATTTTTGTTTTTGGAGATAGGCCTATAAGGATATGAACTTTCCTCTTATGACTGCTTTTGCCATGTCCCAAAAGGTTTGATATGTTGTACTATTATTATCATTCATTTCTCTGTATCTCTTGGTCTCTCTTTTTATTTCTTCCCTGTCCCAGTTATTCTTCAGTACCATGTTGTTTAATCTCCATGTATTTCTTCCTGATTTCTGATTTCTTTTTGCAGTTGATCTCTAGTTTCAAAGCATTATGATCAGAGAATATGGTTGGTATGATTTCAACCCTCTTATATTTGTTGAGGCTATCTCTGTGTCCCAGTACGTGGTCGATTTTTGAAAATGTTACATGTGTACTAGAGAAGAATGTATAAGCAGCTGTTTTGGGGTGGAAGGCTCTGTTTATGTCAATTATGTCCAGTTGGTCTAATGTGTTATTTAAGAATGTTATTTCCTTATTGATTTTCTGTTTGGATGATCTGTTCATATTTGAGAGTGGGGTTTTTAGGTCCCCTACTACGATAGTGTTCTGATCTGTTTCTGCCTTTAGTTCTGTTAGTAATTGCTTTACATGTTTCAGAGATCCCTGTTTGGGAACATAGGAATTAATAAGTGTTATGTCTTCTTGGTGCATGATTCCCTTTCTCATTATAAAGTTTCCCTCAGTATCTTTCTTTATCTTTTTTATTTTAAAATCTATTTTGTCCGATATTAGTACTGCTACTCCCGCTTTTCTCTCAATGCCTTTTGCTTGAAATATTGTTTTCCGCCCTTTCACTTTGAGTCTATATTTGTCTTTGTAGCTGAGATATGTCTCCTGGATGCAGCATATGATTGGGTTTTGTCTTTTGATCCATCCTGCAACTCTGTGCCTTTTTATTGGTAAGTTCAGTCCATTTACAATTAGGGTGATTATTGAAATATGAGGTCTTCTTATAGCCATTTTATGTTTTGCTTTCTGGTAGCTCGGTGTTTCCATTGCTTCCTTGTCCTTGTGTTTCTGTTTTCTTTATTTTGGTTGACTATTGTGGGGCTTACCTCTGATTCTTCTTGTTTTATGTTATATACTTCAGTTCTGACTCTATGTTGTGTGGTTACCGTTACAAATATGAAAAAAAAGATAGTTATTTGTATACAGTCATTCATTTTCTTCTCTGTGTGCCGTATCTACTTTCCCCTCTGTGAATTTGGATTCTTGAATCCTCCCCTTTTGCCTGATAGTCACTTTACTCCTAATTATGTATTTTTTTGTTGTTATTTTGTTTTAGGTGAGCTGACCTCTTTCAGAATTTCCTGTAGTTCAGGTTTCATAGTGGACAATTTCTTCAATTTTTGTATGTTTGAAAAGGTCTTAATTTCTTCTTCATGTCTAAAGGAGAGCTTAGCTGGATACATTATTAGTGGCTGGTAGCTCCTTGCACTTAATAGTTTAAATATTTGATTTCATTCCTTTCTGGCTTGTAAGGTTTTCACTGAGAAGTCTTATGATAATCTAATGGGTTTTCCTTTATACATTATCGTTTTCTTCTCCCTGGCTGCCTTGAGAATTCTACCTTTGCCATTTATTTTTGATAACTTTAATACAATGTGTCTTGGTGAAGTCCTTTTTGGGTTGAGATAATTGAGTGTTGTATTGACTTTTTGAATTCCAAGTTACAGCTCATTCCTCAGATTTGGGAAATTCTCACCCACTATTTGTCTGACAATGCTTTCTAGTCCCTGATCCTTTTCCTTGCCTTCAGTAATGCCCATTATTCTTATGTTTCCTATCCTGACTCATCAGCTAGTCCTTGTATTTCTCTGTCATTATTTTTCATTCTTTGGTTTCTCTCTTCTTCCTTCTGATTTATTTCTAGATTTCTGTCTTTGATATCACTGATCTTTTTCTCCATTTGGTCTACTCTATTTCCCAACCTTGCTATATCATTTTTCAGCTCTTATAGTGTGTTCTTCATCTCCAAAGTTTCTATTTGGTTCTTTTTGAGGGATTCAGTTACCTTGCTCTGCTCATCTAGCTGTTTTTGCAATTTCTGAAATTGTTGATATGACTCGTTTTGGAACTCGCTGAGTGTTTTCAGAAGTACCATCCTGAATTCTCTGTCACTTAAGTCGCATATTTCTATGTCTGTAAGCTCATTTTCTGGAGATTTTTCTCTTTCTTTCTGAGATGCCTTGTCAGCTTAGTTGTTCATGGTGTTTAACGGACTATTTCTTTGCCTGGGCAATAATGGAAGTGTATTCTGTTGTTTTTCCAGAACACAGATTTATTATAGAAATGTCTGTCTTTAGCCGGCTGCAAAGAAGGCACTTTTCTTTTGGTTTCAAGTAAGTGGCATCTAAGCCTCTTGGATTCCTGCTTTATATAGAGCTTAATGTCTTTTATATTCTTGTAGATTTTAATCACACTCGCTATGCTCAATTTTAGTTCCTGTCAGTGTTGGCAACGGTTATGATAGCATTTGTTCAGATTCCCCTGGGGCTCTGCAGTGATCAGTCTTGGAGGGTATAGTGGGAGGGGCCCTCTGGGTTGGGGGCTGGGGACTGTGGCTCAGCCTTAGTTCTGCAACCAGGGCCAGTAGAAATCAACTGTTGTTTCTCTGCGGTCCATCTCACTTCTCTGCTTTCTGCCCTGATGACTGAACCCTGCTGCCAGCTGTGGAGGAAAGTCTCAGCACTTCCAGGCAGGGCTGTTCAGGGAGGTCTCTGCACCTTTACCCCAACCCCTCCTCCTGGAAGGAACTCTGGTGGCTGCGAGAGGCAGCTTCTCTATTTTTCCCAGTCCATCACCCAAAACCTGGGGTTCTGACCTGTGGTAGCTCTTATGCACAGATCCCATGCTCAGATGTGCTTGTGTGCAGCTTGGGTGTTTTTGTTCCATTTTAGATATTCAGCTTATTGTTTAAAGGGGAGATATCTGTTGAAGTCTCTCACTCTGCCATGTTTTCCCAGACAGTGCCTTTTAAAGAGAATTATTTTTCCTTATAAAGAAAATGGCCAAGAAATCATAATTTAATTCTCAATAAGTTTGAAATTAAAAACATCATGGGTGTTATCTATGTGAATGCCCCTCTGGACTATGAAACAAGGATAAGCTATGTGCTTTGCATCCAAGTTGACTCCCTGGAACTGGTTCTTACCAATTTGTGAGTTCCTTCAAAAAGTAGGTTATATTATTTCAAGGATGTTCAATAAATTGATGGTGTTCTGCTCATCGTTTAATGAAATACATATGTCTAAAATTTCTCAGTGAAGAATGTAGAAAAATCATGAACACTCAGAGCTGGTTTCCTATTGATTTTAATTTCTACTAGAGGTTTTCATTTTTTCCTGAAATATCAAGACAATAACGCACTATTTCAAGACTTTGTGTATAGTATTGTAGAACACCGTTGTTATTAGAGTAGGTTAGATAATAAACCTTATTCTCATTCTGCTCTGAGGTACTACTGGCTAGCCTTCTGGGATGTAGTATATTGTTAATGGGTGTGTGACAGCTAGACATTCTCTGAATTGTGCGGTTTCTGGTGCTTATATATTTTCTTAGAATAGAGGAAAACACACGTTAAAATTAGTGATTAAAACTTATCAACTCGTAAATGCCGCATTATATATAATCTATACCCATTTCTAGAAAATGAAAATTGTTATCTCCACTTTACAAAGACATGATGAGAAAAGGTTAAGTGATTTTCCAAAAATTTTCAGCAATGAAAAGCCAACGCATATGTGAGATTCAGTCTCACATTTTCAGTAATGAAAAGCTGAAGATTCAGTCTCACATTTTTAACTCCAAAATGTGTTTTCAACATTTCAGTTTGATATACTTTAACCATACAGAGAAGCAAGTAAAAGCCAACTTGCAAAATGGGCCAGCATAGATTCTGTGAGATATTACCAAAAATGGGACAAACGCTATCCTTTTTCCATTTATTGATGTAATACTTCTTTGCACTTAAACAATCCATCCTTTTGTTTTTTGATTACACCAATGTTTTTAGAATCTAGAAGACCCAGGAAAGACAAATTTCATTTAACAATTAGTAAATGGGAACTCAGAAAAAGCATGAAGTTGGATCTGAAACACTTACCTTTTACTCTGGGTGTCATTCCTGGACATCCTATCACAATTCTGCACCAATCAGAATTTTTAGAAGGAAAAGAGGACGAAAGAAGAAAGCCAGAGAAAGTGTACACACACATCTAAATGCTGGTGGAAGAGAAAGGAGAGTAAGATGGTAGTAAATGGTAGAAGAAGCAGGAAGAAATTTCACATCTGAATTCAATTAATGATCATTCAAAATAAATTACTCTTTTCCTTTACTTCACATCTCACTTACTGATCTAGCATTGAAGTCTGCAGAGGTACAATCAACTCATTTGAAAAAATCAGATTAAACACAGAGTGTCTTTGGAATTAGAGGAATTAAGTTGTCTTTCATGATTAAGCATCACTTGCATAATTCAATTTTAAAAAAAAAATAACAGACCAATTCTTTGAGTTTTTTAAATCTCTACACTGCAGGCAATTATATTTTTTAATAAAATCTAAGAAGTCCACAGATACGCGTTGGTCTAATTTATATTATGTAAACTATGTTATTGCAAATAAAAATAACTGCGAAATTTCATCAAAAATTGTATTTGTCATCTTTCTTTGAAACAAATGAGTAGTTACATTTAAAAAGAAAATTTTGGTAAATATTTAGGTTGTGGAACTTGGTATTTTTTATAAAATAGCTCTGATTTCTAGGGCCAGAAATATAGTTAGTACTCATATATGAATATAATACAGCTGGGTCTCATTACTGTAATTTGAATGTAAATCTAAAGATAATAACAATTTACCTAATGCACACATGTATCCTTATATGGGCCCATTATGCATGTAGAGGTGAGCAGGAATAGCGAATTCATGAATTATTCTCTCAAAAATTTGTGAAGCCTAAATACTATTAGTTGGTTTAATGCCTGATTCTTGAATATTGTTACTAACATTTCATGACTAACTTTTGCCTCTTCAGTATGAAATACAGGTTCATGTATTTCTAACACAATTTTAGTTATTAATATGAATGTTAATGGCCTATAATCTATTCCTAGTCCTTTAGCTATGCAAATAAGATTGTTATATAAATTAAGATTAATTAATTATTTAAGGGTTCATTCTTACTTCAGAATTAGCTGTCCTATGGTTTTGAGCTGTACCACATATCATATGAATGACAGGATAAAATAAATTTATTAAAGAAATCTTTCATTGTGATTTCTATACAAAAACGGTATTAATTAAGTCATTTGCAAAGTTTTACATTATGTTGTAACCGAATTTAATATTTAAATGAAAATTAATAATAAAATGGAAAACAGTTTAGAATTTGTCTCCAAAATTTGACATCAACAGCATTTAAAACATTTTAATATTTTTAGCACGGAACATCTTAAACACAAATAAAATTACAGAGACTGTTACAATGAACTTCCATGTATTAACTACCCAACTTCAACATTATCAAGTCCAAAGAAATCTTCTTCTCTATACTTCCCATTGATTGCTCATTGCATTCTTTTGAAGCAGAGCAGAGACATAATATTTCACATGTAAATAGTTTAATATGTATGTCTTAAACATAAGGACTGCAAAAACTTAATTACAATACATTCCTTACTTCCCCCCAAATTAACAAAAAGTCCTTCATATCAACCAATATCCTGTCACTATTTATATTATATTTATATTATAATTATATTATTCACACGAGTATCCAAGTAAGTTCTATCCATTTACTGCAATAGGTTTAGAGGTCTTTTAAGTCTTTTTAACCTATAGGCTTCAGCACTGTCACTTCTTTTTTTTCACCTTGTTCAAAACACCAGATTTTTGAAGTCTGGATACTGATGACTATATGTTCAGTGGCTCACTTCATATTTTTCTGTCTCCTCTATTTCTTATAGACCAGTAGTTATATTCACAGTCCAGATTAGATTCAGGTTTTTGTTGTTGTTTTAGAAATAAATCATAGGTGATACAGTATTCTCCTTATCCTCAGGGTATATACTTTCCAAGACCCTCGGTAGTTGCTTGAAACTTCAGATAATACTTAATCCTATATGTACTATGTTTTTTTTCCTATACATATATACCTATGATTAAGTGTAACTGATAAATTAGCACAATAAAGGAGTAATAAGAATAGCTAGCAATAAAATAGAACAATTATAATGATATAATAACAGTTATGTGAATGTGCTTACTCATTTCAGTGGATCTCTTGCTGATGACTTCATATAGCCTCAGTGTTTTCTGATGCAACACATTGCTGTCAATTGGAACACATTTTCTTTTCATGCCTTCTGACCTCAAATTTAATGTCTTTTCCATCTTAAGTAAATATGTGCCGTGCACTGTGACCATAACTTTCAGCGTGAGGTGCAACAGCAAATCTAGCGCAAAATTTCTCTTTCCTTCTTCACAATTTCATGGACAGAAGATTTGTTCTTACTGTAAATTTTAGCATACAGTTTGTTTTCTTTCATTATATAGCTGGGACCTTGTACCTTTATGCTTAAAGATAGCACTTTATGGCTTCTCTTTGTTATACCCAAATTACTAGCATCACTACAATTGCACATTGGGGCCATCATTAAGTAAGAAAAGGGTAACTTAAATACAAGCATCTCAGTACCAGGGAGGTTGATCTGAAAACTCACAGGGCTACTAACTGACTAATGGACAGGGAGTGTATACAGTGTGGAGACACGAGACAAAGGGTTCATTCACATCCCGAGTGGAATAGATGGGGGGAGATTTCATCATGTTCCTCAGAATAATGCGCAATTTGAAACTTATGAATTGACATTTGAATTATTTATATTCCACATCATGTTTTTAGATGACAATAACTGAAACCATTTAAAGTAAACCCAACATGAGGGGGGACTACTTTATGTACTATTTTCTTAAGGAGGCACGCCAAATCCCTTTGACTCTCCTTTGTGATAGTAGCATCTACTGATAGTCATTTCCTACCTATTAATTTCTTTCAGTTCTTCTGTGTTTATTAGCTAAAATAATTCTATAAAGATTAACCTATACATATCAATTATTTGGTTACCTGGAGGTCCTGCTTTTGTAGTAAAGACAAGGGAAAAGTATGTTTCTTTCCTTTACATCACTGGACTTCATATTTATTTAACATACCTCGATATTGACTATTCTGAGTCATTTTCTCCTAATATATGATAGCCATTCAAGCATTATTTCAGGAAAGTTTTCTTGAATTCTATATTATCTTTTTTTTCTGTTTTCTTAGTTTGTTTTTCATCTTAGGAGACACTTATTATACAAGTGAGGAATCTTCTTTCCTTTAAGTTACTTTGTGTCTAATTTATTTAACATCTTTACTCATTGCATTTAGATTTAACATTTTTTATTTATGATTTTTTTTTCATTTCTGATGTGTGGTTTTAATAACTTCTCTTTTTTTTAGTTAATTAGCTCCTTTCAAAATACAAAGGTACAGTTTTAACCTTTAAAAAAAAAGGTTCATTTTCTTACAGCCATTATTTTGCTTGCTATTTTCTTTTTACTTTGTGACTTTGACCATGATTCTTTTCTATCGTTCATGCTTAAATAAAATTAGCCTTTACGTTTTTTAAAAAATGAAGGTAACTTAGGACAGCTTTTAAAATTCACAGCCCTAGAATACCTGTTTTAGTATTTTTATAGTGTTCTCAATATATATTCTTTTATTTTTGAAGACCACTTGCATTTTTCTGTGCTTCCACTTTAATTGGGGAAATGTTTTCTTTTTTCTTTTTCTTTTTTTGCCCTATTGTATCTGTCCTGCTAAATTTATATTCTGCTCTCAGTGTCTTCTCTTCAGTGTGGACTTTTGTCTGTGACTGCTTTTCTATTAGTAAATTTTTCATTTGGTGCAGCTGGACAACTTTGAGGTTCACTGGTTCTCATGACTAACAGAAATCCTTATTATTCCCTGAACATCCTTAAAAGTAGCTGTTATCATACTTGCTAGTATTGTAGAGATTTTGTTTATGTCAGTTGTTTTCTATAGCCACTCACATGTTGCGATTTGGAAGTTAGGTTACTGCTTTATTTAATTATAGCTGTTATCTGTGGAGTTTTGTTTTGATGCTATGTTTCTCTGTTTAAAATAGTTTTTTAAGTGAGGAGGAGACACAGAACCAGGAGATTTCCACAGAAATAACTATACAGGTTAATAAATTAGCCCACTAAAGGTGCATAGATATTGATAAAAGACAAAAGATACCTGGGCAGAAGTAAAGGACTTTATTCCAACAAAAAATACTAGCAGGTTTATTGGCATACTAATCAGTATAAGGATGCAGCTCTCCCTAAGCCCCAAAGTTCACAGGCAAATTGTAGGGCCAGAAAAAACCCTACTCATGAGTGAAGTACAGCACAAAAGTATTCTAAACATTGAGATTCTGCCACTGTGATAGCAAGCAATAGCAAGTTTTTGTCAAATGGGAGATCCGGTAAATGCTGGACTATGTGATGCATTCCTGCAAATATTATCTCACTTTTCAGAATTGTTAGGTGCATAGACTGTCCTGTGTCCTAGGTAAAAAATGGTCTGGGCATTGCCACTTTGTCTCATTAAGCAAGATATGTAGGACTACAAAAGTCCCAAGGTTTACTGTCTCACAATAATTGGTTATCCAAATCTCAGTCTGTTAGTAATAATGGACGAGTCTGGTGATTCAAATATTACATTGTCACCTTAATCAATTTTCTCAAATTCCTAAATGCAAACTTTAACCCAATGGCATTTGAAATACTTGTTGAATCTGTGGAATTGTTTCACAGTTGATGACTTTGAGAGAATGGGAATTATGCAGCTCTCTGATTTTCAAACTGTGTTAGCTGTTACCAAGTTTAGGATTAAGGATTCACTCAATTGTATTGTTTTATCCATGGCTTCTAGATACAATTTTTTTCTTTCCCAACAACTGGCTTTTATCTTTTAAACTCCATTAGTCATATTTGGAAGTAGTGGGTAACATAATAAATATATGATGAACTGAATAAATGAATTATGAATAAAATAGTCCAAGTTAACAGATAGCACACTTAAATTTTCCAAGAAATGATAAATAAACATGAAGATAATGGCTAAGTAATTTTGGATAACTAGTTCATTAGACTATTGCTAAAATAAAAGTAGTAAAATAAAGAGACAGTGTATTCCAAAAAGTCACAAATATGATATCTCTCTTGTGTTGTTGTTGTCTTTGCTGTTGTTATTTTCTATTCAACAAACTTTAGGCTTTGCACATCACTATCGGTTCAGAACCTACAGAAAGTGAGCAAGTGAGTGATCAGGAAGGCTTATCAAGTGAGTGATCAGGAAGGCTTTTCAAATGGGCTGACCTTGAGCCGTATCCTGAAGAAGGAATAGAAAAATTTGAAAGGATGGTTGCAAACACAGTAAGCATATACTAGAAATGACAAAGCATTAAATTAGAGCTTTAGACAAAAGTACCAAGATACAATAAACCTAAAACTACAAAGAACTGCATAAGGAACAGATACAGATCATTGAAGATACTTAAAATCAGAACAAACAGCACAATTAGTCACTCTAACCCCCTATTCTCAAGAATACAAAAGGTCAAGTGACTGACTTTAGAAGTGATTCTGTGTAAAATATTCTTTTTGGGAAAACAAGTTGTAAAGTATTTGCATTATCTTTTTCATCCCCACCAGATGTCCAGGCCCCCGGAGAAGGGATTTGTAAGGATACATACTTTCTTCTCAATTGTAATGTTGGCAACAGGAATATGACCATTGGTTTCTACGATTCTGAGGACACAGTGAATTCATGTCTGGGACCTATTAGGTAATCCAGAGTATAAACTATAGAGCTAAAAAGCTGTTTGGATGGCTGGAGCAGAGGGGCATCACAGCTACTTTAAAAGAAGCCGGTACTCACAGAATTATGCAGGCAAAGAGCCTGTGAATGTTACCCAAGGTCCAGATTTGAGACAAATGTGAATGGTAGATTTGTATGGATCCTTTTTAACAGGATCGCCTGGAGGAGTGATGAAAATGCAAACAGCAAAAGCTGGAGGTGAATTGCTGAATTTCTCCTGAAGTGATAAGATGAATGATTAAATGAAACGTGCTGCCCATATCAAGTTGCTGCAGGAGAGCACTCCAGTGCTGAAAGCATCCCGTGGATGAAGTATCTTTTGAACACAGGTCAAA